>OX359278.1:19456995-19476995 GCA_947179155.2 Hedera helix
TTGAGAGCATACTACTTTCAAATTATGGTACCATAATTAAATGTAATATATAATGGTATAATATTTACTAATTTGACACCAATATTTATATATTATATATTGGTTCCTCATCTTAAAATTTTAATTTACATCCAGTTATTATAATATTAAATATTATACCATTATATGTTAAATTAAAAATGATTACCTTAATCAATCATAGTTCTATTTACCACTCATTTTATTTTCAATGACCAAATATAGGTCCTTTGGCAATTCATTAAAAATTTTGTTTAGCTTAATTATCCGATTCACTGAAATGGACGAATAAAATAATATTTTATGTGTTTGATGTTGCACACAGGAACGAATGATCTATTAGGAGTTGGTATTCTTTCATCTCCTTATGAAGTCAAAGAAGGAGGTTGGGCAGGGCTTCCTTTAGATTGATGTATAGTATAGATTCATTACTTCCGGCCTCCAGGTACTGTTAAAGTTGCACAACTGGGTTGTGGCCTAGCCTAGGTCCGGCCTAGGCACAGCCTGGTCAAGGCCTGGACCGGGCCTGCCCGGCCTGACAGACTAATAACAAACCATGGTTTTGTACTGTAAATTTGGCCCGGCCCGACCTTCCAAAAAAATTGGCCTGGCCTGCGGCTTGGTCCGGCTTGAGGCCTGGACTGGCCTGAGACCTTAGCCTTCCTAACTCGTGTGTAATTTACTAAATGGAAGGTGGTGTCATAAGGCATTTGCGATCTGAATCTAATCTGCAAAAAAAGCTCTACTCCACAGACTACTATTCTCATAGCTTTAGCTTAGGCATACAGAGACATATATTAAATACATAAATTCGTGTTTTGCACGCGGCACGCCCTTCCCAAGTTCCCAAAGCTAGCAAGTAGCAACGGTAAAAAAAAAATGGAGCCTGAAGTCAATTATGATTTCATGAGTTGTTCTATCACTGCATCACTCGTCACCTCAATTCATATGCCACCAGCCACTTTCCGGTCTTCCACCTCACACTTGCAAAGCTAGAAAAAGAAATTAAATCCTGTGTGGCTGTGTTGAAAAAAATAAAGTCAGTATCTTGATTATTGTCCTATTATAATTCATTTTTTTATCCAAGTTTTGTTTAATAAAAAATTTTGTTTTGTTAATTGTTATTTATTACTTTATCTTGAAAGTACTAGATATATATAATAATGATTGTTTATACATTTTTTTTCTTACTTTTATTAGTTTCATTAATAATTAATTAATAAAATTCATTATGATTAATTGATTTATTCATAAGGTTGAAAATATCTACTCCTATTTTACTTATCAAGATAAGTGAGAAAAGTTTAATTATATGCTAATGTGGTTCCGAATATAATTATATGTACTATACTGCTATTTGTTAAGAAAAATGAGTGAAATTAAATGACTAGAGGTATTTTTATTTTTATTTTTATTTTTAGAGAGAGTAAGTTAGAGGGGTTGTGACTTGTCAGCAGTGAAGCAATAAATGTCTTGTCTTGTCAATTGTAAGTTTGTAACATTGTAACCCAAGAAGCATTTGATAATATTTTAAGGGAAAAAATGAAATGCGTACTTCTTCTTTTTTCTTTCAATTTTTCAAAGTCCAAACAGGGCACACTGACATAGATCAACGATCATTTTTTTTAACATCTATTTTACTAACGATCAATTTGTCTAACATCTATTAGTACACTCATATTATTACAATGAATTCTCATTCCTCCAACCTTCCACAAGTACCATTTTTTTAATCAAAATGATCCAAATAGTATTATGCCCGAAAGTACTGTTTCGAGTGCAGACTATACAACTTTTTCACGTCCTACCGGTGAGCAAAGCAAACGTAAAGCAACAATTTAGGATCATTTTACCAAAGTGTGGATTATGGAAGGTGTTAAAAGAGCCCAATGCAAAATATGTAACAACATCTTTGGGACTAAATGAAATAACACATTAGTCTGTCACTACGAGTCTTGTTTGAAGAAGCATAAAATAACTGATGAAAGCACTCAATCACAAATTGATCGTTCTGGCCACAATTGGAGTTACGATCAAATATTGCAAAAGGAGTGGCAAGCTAAGTTAGTGATCGAGATAAGCTTCCATTCATTTTTTTTGACGATGCGCGATGTACCGACTACATTCTAGGCACATTACAATCAAAATATAAGCAAGTTAGTAGAATGACTACTAAACGTGATTCAATTAAATTATATAATATAGCTAAAAATGAATTAATTGAATATTTTAATAATTTTGAAAGTAAAATTTGTTTAACTAGTGATATTTGGTCTGCTAGTCATCAACCTAGAATTAGTTATATTTGTATTACAACTCATTAGATAGATTCTAAAATGTTTATGCAAAAAAGAATTATAAGATTTGAATATTTTGAATTACCACATAATGGTAAATCAATATATGGTCAAATTATGTTCATAATTTGTACTTTCAAAATTAATGATAAAATAATGAGTATTAGTTTAGATAATGCAGCAAATAATACTAGTTCTATTAATATGTTAAAAAATTTTATAAAACCTTTAGTAAATGGTGCATTTTTTCATGTTAGATGTGTATGCCATATAATAAATTTGATTGTACAATTCAGCTTCACTTACTTGCAATCGATTTTATCTAAAATTCGTGGTATGATTAGTTTTATATATGGTTCAAATAGAAGGATACAAGATTTTAAAACTTTTTGTCAAGCAAGAGGTGAAGCTTTTTAAAGAGTAAAATTTGATAATAACATCAGATGAAATAGTACATATGATTTATTTAAAGATGTTTATAAACGCCAAAATATACTTATAGAGTTTTATAACACACAAACTATTCATGAAATAACAAATGAAGATTGGAATTTACTATGTCAACTTTTAAATATTCCTAAAGTTTTAAAAAAAACACACAAAATTATTAAGTGTTGTTTATTATCCTACAATTCATCGTGTTTTGTTTGCATGTTTGGAAATAACAAATATGTTTCAATAATATAAAAATGATAAATTTTGGGCTAACCTTATTATTAATATGGAAGAAATTTTTAAAAAATATTTAAAGACATGCCTACTATTATTACTTGTGCAGCGACATTAAACCCTGTAATAAATTAGAAGGTGTGGAAAGTGTTTTAGAAGATATAGCAGAAAATATAGGTACTCAAAATATTGATAACATTAAACTAAATTTTAATAATACATTTACTGAATTTTATAAAAAATATGAGTCTGTATATTCTACATCCACACGTGCACCACTCTTACACCTTCATCTTCTATGTATGCATCATTATTAAAATCATTATCAAAAAAACTAAAAACTTCAACACACACAAGTAGTTTGAACGAACTTGGTTTATATTGTAATACTGATTTTAGAAGTTTTATAACCGACCTAGAATTTGAAAATTTTGATATAATTACATTTTGGAAAAAACATAGCCGACAATTTCCCTCTTTGGCCGCGATGGCCCGTGATATACTATGTGACACCCCAGGATTTTACAGAATTTCTAAATGAGAATTTTGGATGAATTAAGTAAAGGTTATACGATAAAACCTAGATTTGATGGGCAAAGTATAATGATAAGTGGTTAATGTGAATTAATAGGTGTTAAATGTGATAGATGTGACCTGTGTGGTTGAAATGGTATTGATGGATCAGTTAGCGATTTGAAGTGTCTGAGAGACTTGGGATATGATGAAATAAGAAATGAATATGAACTTTGATGATCAAATGGTAATATAATGATATTAAAAATGTGGTATTGAGTGTAATGCCCACAATAGGGTAAATTGAAAGGAATTATTGTAAGATATGATATTATGTGTTAGCGGATTATAGGTTGTGTATATGAATATGTGTATAGGTATGTATTTGATAAGATATAGAAAGATAAGCTAAAGTTTAGAGGAAATGGGAAATGATGATGTATAATTAAATTGAGATTGGTTATGAAAGTTAGTAGTAAGCTAAATAAATAGGCCTGGAGAGGCAATGATATGAGAATGACAAGGTAAAATATGTATTATGTGCAGAGAATAAGAAACTGTATGATCTAATCGGTTTATTGATGAATATTAAGGATTTGATATGTGAATAGTTGAAGTTTACCAAAGAATGGATATATATTGGATTGAAATAAGATAATTTTGTATATGATGCATAAATACAAAATGTGATACCCCGAAAGTACGTAGGAGGAATGTAGATATTATGTATGCCGAGAATTAGCGTATGTGTGGAAAGTAAACGAATCAATGGACGTAAAGTTGAAATTATGACATTATGAGTTTAAAGGAAAATGATAATGGATTTTGAGAATCCGATCGAGGTTCGCTTCTCGAGGAAGCGTTTTATGGAAAAGGTGAGTAAAACGACTATTTGAAATGTTGAAAATTAGAATTTATTTATTGTGAAATCGAAAGGTTCATAGAAATTAGAATTTAAAGGAATAATATGGAATTTGGCAAGTATTCTAGTAATTAATAAGTGATTGATGGAATTTAACTTTGAAATGGGACAAGTGTTATGGGACAAGCTATTTATAGAGTATTTGAGGATGCAATAAATGTTGAGCATAATAGAACAATTTTGGATCAAAAAGGACTTGGATTGGTTGAAAAATAATTAAGTTATGGATTTATTGGGAATTAATCCTCTAGGAAAAATGACAAATGACCATAGTGCCCTTGATAATTTGAGAAATGACCATAGTGTCTTTTTGATGAGAAATGTCATTTATGCCATTGAAGATTCATGTGAAAAGTCTTAAACATCCCTAACCATGCATGGAGTTAACTTAACCAAGATGGTTAAGTGTTGGAAATAAAATATATATATATATATACATGTTAAGCATGCATAGCTAAGTTATTAGCTGATTTATTTTCTATCTTTCGAAGGAAGCTAGCAAAAGAGAGAAAGGAGAGAAAAGAGAGAGGAAAGCTAGGGTTTTGGCAAGAAAAGCTTAAGGATTGCAAGAAATATAGTTCAAGAGAAGGGCTTCAAGCTAGCAAAGTGAGGTATACAACCTTGAGAGGAGTTATAGCATGAAGGAAGAATGTATATAGAAGGTATAATGATGTTCTAGCATTAATACTTTGTGTTTATGAATTTAAATCCAAGAATATGTGTAGTCTTGCAATAATTCATGGTTAGATGTAAGATTCATGTTAGATAAATGCTATATGTTGGTAAATCATGGGACCCTAAGTGTTCAAGTTGGTTAGATCAAAGTTGGTGTACTATTCTTGTAAATTTTCAAGCTAAGAAACATGATTCATGGAGGATCATGTGTTATATATAGTTATAATTGATGGAAACCTAGACTAGAAGATTATTATGAAGAAATTATGTGTAATATTATGTTAAGTAGCATACAAGAATGCTTTGAAGGGTGAGAATCATGTTTGGTAAAGGAAGTTTGAATATTAGGCTAGAATTTGCCGTTAAACCGAATTGTAATCTGTAAAGTGCATTAGAATGTACAGTTAGAAGTTATGTGGACTTAGGTAGTCGTTAAATATGTATATGGTTGCCTATGTGGTGTGTTGAGATTAAGTTGTCAAGTGAGCTTAAGTTTTGGAAATTGAAAAGTTTGAAAAATTGATGAAAATGATGTCAAAGGTGATTTTTGGCAATTTTGAGAATTTAAAGATGAAATAAAGTCATATGACTCAATTTTATGTAAATACACGTGTCTAGGTTGATTTGGTAATCAACGGATTTCAATTTGAGCGAAATGGCGATTCGAACGATCGAAATCGATCGTTTCAAATCGAAATAGATTTTTACGGACAAAAGTCACCTCGTGCGAAGTTTTGTGGTTTTGAAAGTTTGAACATGTCACATATAGGTTATGTGAGCTATGTCAAGCATTGAAATGAAATTTAGAAGCAAATGGCCAAAAATCACAAGCTTGCAAAAGTTAAGTTTTGAAAATCCAAAAATTTCCTAAGTTTGGAAATAGGCCGAATAGCCCTCCTATGAACTAGTTTATCTTTGATTTAATGAAGTCAAATGTGCTAAGTGAAAATTTTGTAAAATACTATGATGTGAGGTCTAGTTATGTTCCAAGTTTGGTCTCAGTTGGATGTTTGGATTAAGAGTTAAAAATCAGCAAAGCAGCAGAGAAATTCAGCATAACCTGGTACAGAGGCACTGCGCCAGGGCGCAGTTACTGTTCATGGATGAGAGGAAATCGCGAACAACGAGTTCAGAGGCCGCCGAGGCGCGGTGTGGCCGAGGACATCTCGCCCCCAACGAGATGTTCGGCGCTGGGGCGCAGTTACTGTAGCAAGAATAAAATTTTTAAAGTGTCTGAAACGCAGTATTTTGATACAAAATGATTGGAATGGGTTATGTAAACCCTAAATGAATAAGAACGGGCTATGTAAAGGATGTTAAGAAATAATAAAACGATATATGGCATAATGTAACATGCCTATAGTTAAATTGAGATGAGTTATAAATTACGGGGAATGTCGATAATGAAGTAGGATGTATTATAAACCTATATAAGGTATGATACATCAAAAGTGAAATGAATAAAGATTAATGGTTAAGTAATTATGGTTTAAGTGGATAAGTTATATAAGTTGTGATCCTATATTGATGAACATAGATGGTATGTGTACAGATAATGCTCGATGAAGCAATCCAAGGCAAGACGGAATAGAAGGGCCAAGCGAGGCAGTACAGGTTAAGTAAAATGAAAGCGTACAAACAAGTATTCAAACTAAGGTGTATTAATTGTTCTAAATGGACTATATGAACAGACAGAGTTTGAAATGTGCTCTATGTGCAACTATGTGATATAAATGTTAGATGAATTATGTGACATTCATACATAATATGATATTGTAAGGAAGCATAATGCATATTATAAATTGTGAGCATGAAATGTGATAGCTGAATTACTTGCTGAGCCTATGTGCTCATTCTTGCTATGTACTAACTTTTCAGGAAAAATATAAGAAGGTCGGAGGTTCCGGTTGTGCTAAGGTAAAGAAAGTGAATGCATGGATAAGTACGGACAAAGTTGTTTTATGTAAATGCTATAAATGCAAGTGATATAACAGTGTGGTTTTAAATATTAAACCTAGATTTAAAAGAGATATTTATAATTTGTAAATTCATAGTAATGAATGTGCAGGGATGTATTATCCAGTTAGGAGATGTAAAGTTTATAGTTGTATAGTTAATCGAGTTTGGCATGTAATAAACTCGTATGTATGGATTAGTTTTGAGCCGACATGATGATATATAGTATAAATGTATGAATCGAAATATGAGGAATGCATGTGTATGTATACAGGTATATATATGAGAACAAGAGCAGGTGCAAAACAGGTACAAGTAAATAGAGCCTTAAACGAATACTTCATGGCAAATTTTATTTAAAGATTATGTTAAATCATGAATGAATATGATTATAGAAGTCGTAATAGAGTAGGTCACAATTAACAAAGGAGTGACCTAAGTGTTAATGAAAGAAAAATGAACGTTACGATCCTGAGACGGGTAAGGATTATAAGTTAAATAAGTTGGAAAAAAAAATATGGACCGAAATTATGGTCACGTGATTGGTTTGAAGGTTAAGTTTAACGCATGAGATCCCAGTTAATATGGTTTTAAAGATAATAATTATGATATCCAGAGATAATCAGATAATTAAATGAGGTCGGGATTTCGGGCTGTTATATACTAACTATCCAAGCTAGTACCGTCGCTTCAGAATCTTATTTTTCTTTATCTGGCAGGGTACTAGATGAAAAAAGAAGTATACTTAGCCCATAATCATTAGAGATATGCATTTGCTATAGAGATTATCTTGCCTCACAAAGAAGAATACAAGACGTAATAAACGATCAAGATAGTTCGGAAGATCTCGAAGTCGGAGTAGAAGTTGTCGAAAGTTCACACCCATGAAGATTAAAGATATATTTTTTGAATATTTGAATATTGAAAAAATATTTTTTGAAGGTTACAAGACAAAAAAATTTTGACGATTAGAAAATATTTTTTGAAGATTTGAAGATATATTTCTAAAATTTTAGAAGACAAATGTTTGTAACCAGCTCATTCTTGATTACTATTTTTGTTGTAATTTAGAAGACAATTTACTAATTTAGAATACAAATGTTTTACTTATTTATTATTGTAATTTGTAGGTTGTAATACACGACTCTTAGTTAATACAATTATAAAGTTTACAATTTTAATAATTTATTCTTGATTTTTTGTAAATACATTTAATTAATATACTACTTAGTTTACTTAATATTAATAACTTAGTTGATTAAAATTTATTATTAACATACAGTTTATTTAATATTAATAAGTTAGTTTTTTAATATATAATAAACTAACTACTATGTTAATGGACATAGTTCACTTAGGGGCCGCCACCTGGGCTCTTTCACTTTTTGGGAAAAGTCTCAATGTGCATGTCAAGTTAATTCCTCCATCAACGGTCAGGTGTCAACCTTGCCCAAATAATTGAACAAAAAAGAAATTTAAGCTAACAGCCTAACAGCTAGCACCGTAGCAGTGGCCCAGCTCAACAAAGTGTGACCCAACCCGGCCTTAGCAGCCCCAGGCCCCCAACCCCAAAAATAGAACACAAAAAATAGAGTACGACTTGGAAGTTAGATTTAAAACAAACAGACCAAATGAAGAAGATACATATTACAGAGTAGAGATAAAAAAAATTCCCTAGAAAGCTCAACGGATGGAAAATCTATTTCATCACTGGACTTGGGAGTTTCCGCTTTGGGCCTCCGACCATAAATTTTCCACGAAGATAGTAGCTACGATGGTGGCGCTTAATGGTGGGATTGCATATTCTGTTCGTGAGGCACTGAAGTTTCGTTGAAAAAGGATTTGGGCAACCGACAATGGGATCAACTAATTGAGCCATGAAAAAAAGGTTTTTCTTAAATTAATTTATACTATTGCTTACTATGGTCATATGGTGGTTATGAAATTAGAATTGTAAATACCTGATTCCATTTTATTTTTGATATTTAACATATAATATTTATAAAAAAAAAAAAGACAGACCTGGTTGGAACGACCTGGGCCTGGCTTGACCTTGCCTACAAGCTCGTTCAGGTCATCAATTTAGCCAATAAGATTGGCCTGGCCTTTCTTGCAACTGGATTAGGCCTAGCCTGGTCAATGGTCAAAACCTGGCAGGCCTAGACTGGGCTAGGCCAGACTGCCTATTTGTGCATGTCTAGGTATTGGCAATACTTTAATTGATGTGTAGTATAAGATAACTTGTATGATGAATATACACTGCCCACTACCCCAATGCACACACAAAAAATAGATGTACAACAGTGTTCATGAATATAAGGTGACATCAAACAAGATAACGATTATTCGGTGGGCAAAGGTAAACAAAAGAAATTTACAATGATGAAGAAACAGAAGAATAGCCCAAAAGAAAATAGAGAAAAAAATTCTCTAATTCTCATAAGTTTAATATTCAAATTCAATAAACATTACAAGAAAAAACTTATTTCCGACGGGCAATTCCGTTGAAAATAAGCTTATTCTGTCAGAAATAATCTTATTTTCGATGGAATTGTTAGTCAAAAATTCGGTCATAAATAATCGCTTTGGTGATAAGTCCGTCAAAATTGATCCTATTTCGTCATAATAGGGGCATTTTTCTGGTCTTGCAAATGTATGATTGAATGGGTGACCCACATGACCACACATTCTCCTATGAATGAGCAGTGCATTTTTCTACGGTTATATTGCAACGGCGATGTGTGACATTTTCATCTCTACCCTGAAAAAGATTGCAAGAGAATAGATAATCACTCTTCCTCCGTGCTCCATTAATTCATGGGAGGAGTTATAGGAGCAATTCCATACACATTGCAGTAGTAACAAAAGGCATGCGAGGATGATGACTTCATTGCTTTAGGTGAAATAGCGGCCTAACGAAACTCTTTAGGAATACATAACGAGATTCTGAGAAACGGTATCTGAGATCCCCATTATAAACTCAGTCCATGTAATACAATTTCTTATTATGGGCTTAAACGTAGACAAATCCAGTCTCTTAATTGAAAATATCATCTCTAAAACGCCTCAAACTCTAACTAAAACCTATGAAAAGGTTGAAAATTTTATAGAGTTGAAGGAGGCCCTCACCAACCTTCAGGGTTCATTGAGATATAATGGTGATTCTCACCGGTGAGACCCAAAGGTAATGGAGCCGATAAAAGAGATGATAACAAGGCGATGACAAAAATGATTCCAGGGGAGATTGCTAGCAGAAGAATGATAGCTCAAGAGATAGGGGGAATAAAAATAGAGACAACGATTACACCCCCTAAACACTAGTAGAACTAACATTGTCAATGAAATAAAGAATTAACTGTAACGTACGCGAAATCCCAACATTATTTAATTATCCGATTATCTCTGGATATCATAATTATTAACTTTAAAACCACTTTAACCGGGATCCCGTGCGTTAATTTTTAACCTTTGACCTTTAACATCATTCTGTTGACCATAAATTTGGTCCATATATATATATATATATTTTAAAACTTATTTAACTTACATTCCTTAAACCTGTCTCAGGATCGCAACGTTTACTTTATTATTCATTAACTTTTAAGTCAACACTTATGAAATTGAGACCTAATCTATTGCATTTCATAATCATATTGTATTATTATGATTTAACATGTCCTGTAAAAATTTCGCCATGACCCATTCATAAATGGCCTGATTTACATATACCTGTTCTTGTATTTATTCTTGATCATATATACCTGTATACATCTATATCAAACATATCTTGTTCCATACATCTGTTTACATATTTCTATACTATACATATAAGTTTATCACATGTATCACGTTTCCACTTTTCCTGGATAATACATACAAACACTTTTCATTTTCTGATAATACAAATCATACATACTTCGTTTCTAATTTCGAGAATTAACATTTATAGCCAAACTAGTACATAATTTTTTTCTAACAAATTTACATATATCAAATGTCCTCTATGCTCATCTAGGCATTCACATTCCTTTACCTTAGCTGTACCGGAGCATCCGGCCTTTATGTACTGTACCTGAAATGTTAGTTCATAGCAAGAGTGAGCACATAGGCTCAACAAGTAGTTCAGATAACACCTTTCATGCTTACAATTAATAATATGCGTCATACATCCTTTAACTTAACAGGCTATGCCTAATGTCACGTAATTCATTTAACAATTCATTCATATAGTGGCACATAAAGCACATTCTAAATCATTTACTACCATCTAGTTCACATAGAACCATAACATCTTTAGTCTGAAAACTTGCATGTACGCTTTATTTACTTAACCTTCTGCCTCGCTTGACCTTGTTAACCTTTCCTTCCTCGGTTTGCTACATCGAGCATTATCTGTAAACATATCATCTATATTCATCAATATAGGATCATTAACTTATATAACTGAACAAACTTAATTCATAATACACGACCATCGTCTCAATCACTTTATATTTGTTGTATTATACCTTATGTAGGTTAATAATACATCCTATCTCGCTTCCAACCCCTTTTTATAACTTATTTCACACTTTGGCTTAGCTTTGGGCATGTTACATTATGTCATTTATCATTTCATTAAACATTAACATCCTTTATATAGCCCATTCTTATTCATTTAGAGTTTACATAACCCATTCTTATCGTTCCATGTCAAAACATTGCATTTCGAACACTTAAAAATTTTAGTTTTGCTACAGTAACTGCGCCCCGGCGCCAAGTTTCTTCTTCCCAATCTCGCTGGCCGCGAAAAGCTCTCGGCCGATGAACAGAAACATTGCGCCCCGGCGCAGTGTTCAGTGTTAAACACTGCGCCCCAGCGCAGTGCCCTGAACCTGAAATCCTGATTTTTGCTGCTGCTTTGGTGATTTTTAATTCCTTAACCACAGAGTCAATTAACTCCAAATTTGGTACAGTGCTAGACCTTGCTACATGGTATTTTACTAAATTTTTGGTTGCCTCATTTGACTTCTTGAAATCAGTGATAAGCTAGCTCGTAGGAAGGCTGTTCAAAACTTTTTCAGACTTAGAAAAATTTCAAAATTCAGAATTCCAACTTTTGCAACTTTGTGATTTTTGGCCATTTGCTTTAAAATTTCATTTCGACACTTGACATAGTTCACATAACCTATATGTGACATGTCCAAACTTTCAAAACCATAACACTTCGCACGAGGAGATACTTGTCCGTTAAAATCCATTTAGGTTCGAAACGATCGATTCCGATCGTTCGAATCGCCAATTTGCTCATATTGAAATTCGTTGATTACCAAATCAACCTAAACACGTGTATTAACTCAAAACTAAGCCATTTGGCTTCATTTGACCTTTAATTCATCAAAATTTCCAAAAATCACCCTTTGACGTCATTTTGTCAACTTTTCAAGTTTCAAAACTTAAATTCAATTTGACACTTTAAATCTCCAAGCACCACATTGGCTATTATCAATACATTTAACCACCTTGTAAGTCCACATAGCTTCTAACCGCACATTTTAATGCACTTTACAGATTATTACGTCGTTTACACAAAAAGTATAGCCTAATATTCCAAAATTTTCATATTAAATCATACTTCTAAACTATCAGAGCATTTTATATGTTATCTAACAAAATATTATGCAAGAATTAAACATGTTCAACACCTCAAGCTAGGTTTTCATCAAAACCATCAACTTATCACATAACATCATATCTTAAATCATGATTCTTAGCCTTAAACATGAACTTAAATATCATAACACCTTTGTTCTACTACTTTGGAACTTAGGGTTTCATTATTAATCCCATATAAAGCATGTAACTTGCATAACTTACACAACCAAGCCATGTACCCCATAGATACATGCATGGCCATCCTTATTCTTGAATTTAAACTCATAAACATTAAACTTTGAAACAAGAACATGGTTATACCTTATTGTATGTCAAACTTCTTTACATATCAAGCATTCTCTTGATGAGTACATCACTTTTCCTTCTTGCTTCATGGCCATTCTAGCATCCTAGCTCATCAAATCAAGCTCCTCTTCTTTCTTTCCTTGGCTTCCTCTCATTTTCTCTCTCTTAGGGGTTGATTTCCAGCAAAGTGCTGGAAAAAATGAAGATAACATGCTTGCTTTATAATTTAAATAAGGCTTAACTAAGCTTGGTTAAGCAAATAACCATGGTTAACACTTCCAAGGGCGTTTTGGTCATTTCACAAGATAAGTTAGGGGCATTCTTGTCATTTTGCCACTTGGGACACATAAGTCATTACTCAATTTGTCAAGGGTATTTTGGTCATTTCGACCCTTAGGACACAATGGTCATTACTTGAATTGTTGAGGGGCATTTTGGTAATTTGCCAAATTGGCTAAATTTTCATTTCTTACAACTTTTCCCCCCACATAACTAGACTTTTATACATTTTTCCCCATTAATTCATTTCATAATCGTTTAAATTGATTCATCTTTCAATCAACCGACTAGGTTGTTCATTTTCCATCATGCTACGTCCACATAGACTCATTCTAGGACTTAAATAACCATTTAATCGCAAATCGATTACATAACCTTCTTTTAACCATAAATACAATTCTCGTTTCATACGAACTTCCTTGATTCTATATTTCACAAATTTTGATTCCCGACATCTCTAATACTCGTAAAACTCATCTTTTCCAATAACCGTTTCCTCGAGAAGCGCACCCCGACCGGATTACTAAAATCATCGTCCTTTATCCTTTTAAACTCATAATACATTTATTACTACTTTACGTCCCTTTTTACTTGTTTACATATAATTTAAATACCAATTTAAACCATTCTCGCATCCAACATGCTTTCCACTCATTCTCAGAGTATTACATTCCATTTTGCACATCGTATAACTACATAACTTATTTCCATCAAAATTATCAATTTCTAAACAAATTTCATATATTCATATATCATATATTTTATATTCCATAAATCTTTAATAACCAATTTAATCACATGGTTCCTTATTCACCACACATACATACATACATACTTTAACTTGTCATTCTTATACTCTCGCCTCTCTAGGCCTATTCATTAAACTTGCTATCAACATCCATAATTCAAAACATCAATTTATATACATATTTCTCATTTCCTCTAGCCTTCAGCTTTTCTTACTCTATCTACTCAAATACCTCTATATACACATATTCATACATTACTAGTTAACACATCACTATACCTTATACTAATTCTTTTCAAACAACCCTATTGTGGGTATTACCATAAATCATTTATCATAATTCCGTTATATTAACCATTATTCATCGAATTTCATACTCATTATTATTTCTTCATACATCAAGTCACTCATACACTTTAAATAGCTAACTAATCCTTCAACATTTGATAGACCTTTATTCACATCAAGAGTCCTTTTGTACCAATTCAACCACATAGGTTCCTCTCTAGCATATTCATCACATAATAAATCAATCCTTTAATACATTATGTCATTCATAACTAGGTTTTATCATATAACCTATACTTAATTACTCATAATTCTCATTTGAAAATTCTGTAAAATTCTGGGGTGTCACATTAACCCTTCTATAAAAAGCCTTCAAAAAAAGAGTTTTTGCCAAGCAAAAGAATTGCGATAAGTACAGTACATATCATAAAGTGAGGGTCATGATACTGAAGATTGTTACCAGCTGAAGGAATTCCTCGAAAACCAGATGAAGAATAACATCCTGAATTGTTACGTTGCTGAGAGATATAGACGGTCAACCTTTGATCGGATTGCTCCACCATTCCCTTCCTTAGCTCCAATGGGAGTAGTGGATGTTATTTATGGTGAATTAGCATCGGCTATGTCTACCATGAAGAGAAAAGACTTTGCCAGAGCTGTTCACCATGTGTTTGGACAATCTAGGGATATTAAGACAGATCCCATTATATTCACAAACAAGGATTAATGCCCAGGTATGGTTACACCTCATGATGATACCCTTGTTATAACTACACAGGTGGGCGACATGGACTTACAATGAATCCTCATCGACAATGGAAGTTCAATCTAAGTAGTTTACAGTCACGCGTACAATTGACTGGATTTAGGGGCAAAATGCTGGAAATTCGCAATGAATCGCCCTTTTACGACTTCGACAACGCTCTGGTCCCCATCGCAGGAACAATTGAGTTGTCGGTAATCTTTGACATGGACCCAAAGTAGTCTTCCATAATGATAAAAATTATATTGTCAATGTTGAAAGCAATTGCAATGGCATCTTAGGGTGGACCACCTTATCAACACTTAGAGCTATCACCTTAATCCCCCATTTGAAGATGAAATTCTCAACTTAGAAAGGAATCAAAGAAGTTTCTAGAGACCAAGACATATCCAGAAAATGTTATTTCTAAACTATCCAGGATACTTTTGTAAGGGTCAGTAAACAAAAGTAGACCATGAAAATTGAAATGGAACCCTTTATGAAATGAGGTACATAACCGATAGCAACGTCTGTTGAGAAAATTCAGGAGATGAAATTGTTCCTAGGTGATCATGAGAAAACAATACAGATTGCACTCAGACTACATGCAGACTTCAAAAATCCCCTGATCATCCTTATGAGGGAGTACTCAGACATCTTTGCTTAGACTCTGGCTGACATATTAGGGATACATGAGAGCATAGAAATTCACAAGCGCAGTGTAAATCTTCATGTAAAACCAGTAAGACAGAAATGTCGAAGCACAGTCCCTGACCGACAGAAGGTAATTGATGAAGAAATTTCCAAACTCTTGGCTGTAGGATTCATTTATCAGATAGAATATCCAGAATGCTTGCCAACGTGGTGCTCATCAGGCAACATAATGAAAAGTGAAATATGTGCATCTATTATACTGATCTGAACAAAGCCTGTTCGAAGGATTACTATCCTCTTTCAAGCATCGATCAGTTAATAGACTCTACTTTCGGATATACAATGCTGAGTTTTCTTGATGTGTTATCCGGCTACTATCAGATTGGGATACACACTAAAGGCATCCTAAAGATAACCTTCATTACTCATCGAGCCATATATGCTTATAGAGTTGTGTCTTTTGGCATTATTAACGTTAGAGCCACTTGCCAACACATGATAAATAAGGTCTTCAGGAATCAGATAGAAAGAAATATGGAGGTCTTCGTAGATGATACGATAGTCAAAAACATGGAGATCGAATATCATGTGACTGACCTCAGGAAATGTTTTTGGAACCTATGGTGTTACAACATGAGGTTTAATCTTACTAAGTGCACTTTTGGCCTTGGGTCAGGCAATTTTTTAGGTTACATGGTTAGCCAAAGAGGGATTAAGGTGAATCCCAAAAAGATAACAGCCACACTTAACATGCAACCCCAGAACAATTTCAAGGAAGTAAAAAATTTACAAGAAAGTTAGTAGCTCTTCGACAATTTGTAGCAAAATCTACTGAAAAGTATCTCACCTCTTTCAAAACTTTGATGGGAGCCCAAAATTAAAAAACATTTCAGTGGATCCAAGAGTGCCAGGAAGGCTAATAACAACTCTTCAAGGGTTTATAGCCAGATCTACCGAAAAACGTGTCCCCTTTTTTAATACTTTGAAGGGAGCCCAAAATCAAATGTTTTTAATGGACAAAAGAGTGCCACGAAGTCTTTGAACAGATCAAATGTAACAGCCCGAAATCCCAACCTTATTTAATTATCCGATTATCTCAGGATATTATATTATTTAACTTTAAAACCATATTAACAGGGATCTCGTGCGTTAAACTTAATCTTTTAATCTTTGAAACCATTTGGTTGACCATAAATTCGGTCCATATTTTTTTTTTTAAACTTATTTAACTTACCCTTCTTATCTGTCTCAGGATCGCAACATTCACTTATCATTTACTAGAACTTAGGTCAAACATTTAATTTTGCGACCTATTATAATCATATATATAAATTAACTATTTTCATAATTTGTAAATAAAATTTCGCCATAGTTCCGTCTATATATGGCTTTGTTTACTTGTGCCTGTTTTGCACCTGCTCTTGTTCTCATATATATATATATCCTGTATACATACATTCATCTCATACATAAACTTCAACACGTTTCCAGACTTAGAAAAATTTTCAACTCAAAACCAAGTTTTTACCAACTTTGTGATTTTTGGCCATAACTTTAAAACTTCATTCTAACACTTGACAAAGTTCATATAGGTCATAAATGACATGTCCCAACTTTTAAAACCATAAAATTTCGCACGAGGCGAGAATTGTCCGTTAAAATTGATTTCGAATCGAAACGATCGATTTCGATCGTTCGAATCGCCTTTTCATTCAAATTTCAATCCGTTGCTTTCCAAATCAACCCTAACATGTATATTTACATAAAACTTAAGTGCTTGGCCTCATTTGACCTTCAATGACTCAAAATTGCCAAAAATCACCTATACGTTGGATTTTATCAACTTTTACAAACATTGCAAATTCAAACTTAAACTCCTTTTGACACTTAAATCACCAAGCACCACATAAGCTACCACATATACAATTAACGACTTTGTACGTCAGTATAACTTCCATATGCACAATCTAGTGCACTTTACAGATTATTACGAAATCTATACAAAAAGTATAGCCTAATATTCAACTTTTCATATCAAATTCTACTTTTAAACCATTTAAGCTTCTAACTTGCCATATAGCACAACAATTTGCTTACATCAAATGCAAGCAACCTTTCAAACTATGATTTCATCAAATCTAACAACATATTACATAGGATCATACCTTGAACCATGCTTAATCTTACACTTTCTTTAAACAACACTTACCTCTCTTTCATTAGAGTACTTAGGATGGTCTTTAGCATACAACTATACATGTATTATACATGACCAACACCTCCACCTAGGGTTTCATCAAAACCTCCAACAAAGAACACATGATCATCCTTTAAATCATAGATTATAGCTTGAAAACATAAACATAAATAGTTCATCACCTTTGTTCTACCACTTTGGAACTTAGGGTTTCATAATTACTAATCATATAACATATAATTCACATATATCACATAATCATCCCTATTATTTCAAGGATTCTTGCATGGCTAGACTTGTTCTTGAACTTAAACATTTATAACTTAAACATCCTTTTTACCTTCTTGTGCTTGTCTTCCTTTTAGCTATGAAGCTTGTAAGAGGTGGACTCTTCACTTTGCTAGCTTGTTCTTCCTTGTCTAGACACTTTTCTTAATTTTCCATGGAGATTTCTTGATCCCCTTCTTGAACCCTAGCTTATTCTCTCTCTTTTTCTCTCTTAGCTTTCTCCCTTGTAACTCTTTGCTAGCCACTTACGAAAAATGCTGAAAATGATGGAACTTAGCCAACTTATACATGCTAATTATATACATATACATATATTGGTTAAATATTCCAACACTTAACCACCCTTTAGTTAAGTTAACTTACATGGTTAGGATACATAGGCCATTTCACTTAAATAATCAATGGCATAATAGGCAATTCACCTAAAAAGACACCATGGTCATTCTTTACATTGACAAGGGTCATTTAACCATGAAAATGTTAAGAATATTAACAACCACTAGGACTGAAATATCCAAAGGTCATAAGACCGTATATACGTTAAGAATATGAGCAACCACAAAGATTGTCATACCCAATTGGTACGCTAGGTGATCAGCCTATTGTACCGCTTTTTGTTGTGCACAACATTTTTCCTTTTTCCTTTGGGTTGAGCCGTGTTATCCAACCCCTGTACCAAATCCCCTTTTTAGGGTTGTTCACCTCAGCCTTTAAACAATTTGCTTTATCCATTATATGGATTCCAAAAACATTTACTAATTTCTTTAGCAAAATGGTCTAGCCGAAACAAATGGCATAGACCATGAATCATTAGTTAACTAATTCATATATATATTATTATGATTACAGGAATTCTAACGCGTATCCACGGATTCCAATTCTTCATATCAATTCACGGAATCCAACAAGACCATTGCGGGTTTTAAAAAAAAACTAAAAAAAAAATATTTTTTTAATAAATAAAAAAATAATAAGTTTATAAAATAAATTATGCCTAATAAATTATTCTAAACATATACCCATACATATACAGAATCAAAACAATTAATAATTTGTATAAGTTTGGCTCTTGATACCACTGTTAGTTTGCAAAAATATGGCATATATACAATCAAATTATATAAGCGCAACAAAAGCAAGCAAAATCATATTTTAAATTTTTACTGTAAATCAATAATCAGGATCTTTCTTATGCGACTATTATTAATTAAGGAATGATAAAAGATTTATACTTTTGTAGAACCAAGCTTCCACATGTACAAGTTCATCTCCCTTTAATCTTTCACGTTCTTTTTTAAATTCACCGATTAAATTTCACATATCAATGTTAACTTCCCAATTGTGCAGTCTCTAGAGGTGATCCACCAAGAAATCTATGAATTAAAGAAGTTGATTTTTGTTTCTCCAAATCATAGGTGGCTAGCCCTAATTCTCTTTTTCTCTCTCTAACTCCTTAGATGTAGAGAATTATGAAATACACCATCAATTCTTGTGAAAGATTGTGTAATATTAATCTATGATAAGACTACTCTTATTTATAGATATAGTCAACCCTTCTAAACTATTTAGGATTAGAGTTTTAATTTAATTCTTGATTCAATTAGGAACTAAATTAATTAATTACAATTCCTAAACCATTTAGGAACTTAATTATTTAATAATGACAGCACTTCTTATTAATTAATTACTAAACCGTTTAGTAACTTAATTAATTATTATAATTATAATTCATAAACCATTTAAATACTTAATTATTTATAATAATATTACTACTTATTAATTAATTCTTAAACAGGAACTAAATACTACTACTA
>OX359278.1:19481995-19776043 GCA_947179155.2 Hedera helix
GATGTACCGACTACATTCTAGGCACATTACAATCAAAATATAAGAAAGTTAGTAGAATGACTACTAAACGTGATTCAATTAAATTATATAATATAGCTAAAAATGAATTAATTGAATATTTTAATAATTTTGAAAGTAAAATTTGTTTAACTAGTGATATTTGGTCTGCTAGTCATCAACCTAGAATTAGTTATATTTGTATTACAACTCATTAGATAGATTCTAAAATGTTTATGCAAAAAAGAATTATAAGATTTGAATATTTTGAATTACCACATAATGGTAAATCAATATATGGTCAAATTATGTTCATAATTTGTACTTTCAAAATTAATGATAAAATAATGAGTATTAGTTTAGATAATGCAGCAAATAATACTAGTTCTATTAATATGTTAAAAAATTATATAAAACCTTTAGTAAATGGTGCATTTTTTCATGTTAGATGTGTATGCCATATAATAAATTTGATTGTACAATTCAGATTCACTTACTTGCAATCGATTTTATCTAAAATTCGTGGTATGATTAGTTTTATATATGGTTCAAATAGAAGGATACAAGATTTTAAAACTTTTTGTCAAGCAAGAGGTGAAGCTTTTTAAAGAGTAAAATTTGATAATAACATCAGATGAAATAGTACATATGATTTATTTAAAGATGTTTATAAACGCCAAAATATACTTATAGAGTTTTATAACACACGAACTATTCATGAAATAACAAATGAAGATTGGAATTTACTATGTCAACTTTTAAATATTCCTAAAGTTTTAAAAAAAACACACAAAATTATTAAGTGTTGTTTATTATCCTACAATTCATCGTGTTTTGTTTGCATGTTTGGAAATAACAAATATGTTTCAATAATATAAAAATGATAAATTTTGGGCTAACCTTATTATTAATATGGAAGAAATTTTTAAAAAATATTTAAAGACATGCCTACTATTATTACTTGTGCAGCGACATTAAACCCTGTAATAAATTAGAAGGTGTGGAAAGTGTTTTAGAAGATATAGCAGAAAATATAGGTACTCAAAATATTGATAACATTAAACTAAATTTTAATAATACATTTACTGAATTTTATAAAAAATATGAGTCTGTATATTCTACATCCACACGTGCACCACCCTTACACCTTCATCTTCTATGTATGCATCATTATTAAAATCATTATCAAAAAAACTAAAAACTTCAACACACACAAGTAGTTTGAACGAACTTGGTTTATATTGTAATACTGATTTTAGAAGTTTTATAACCGACCTAGAATTTGAAAATTTTGATATAATTACATTTTGGAAAAAACATAGCCGACAATTTCCCTCTTTGGCCGCGATGGCCCGTGATATACTATGTGACACCCCAGGATTTTACAGAATTTCTAAATGAGAATTTTGGATGAATTAAGTAAAGGTTATACGATAAAACCTAGATTTGATGGGCAAAGTATAATGATAAGTGGTTAATGTGAATTAATAGGTGTTAAATGTGATAGATGTGACCTGTGTGGTTGAAATGGTATTGATGGATCAGTTAGCGATTTGAAGTGTCTGAGAGACTTGGGATATGATGAAATAAGAAATGAATATGAACTTTGATGATCAAATGGTAATATAATGATATTAAAAATGTGGTATTGAGTGTAATGCCCACAATAGGGTAAATTGAAAGGAATTATTGTAAGATATGATATTATGTGTTAGCGGATTATAGGTTGTGTATATGAATATGTGTATAGGTATGTATTTGATAAGATATAGAAAGATAAGCTAAAGTTTAGAGGAAATGGGAAATGATGATGTATAATTAAATTGAGATTGGTTATGAAAGTTAGTAGTAAGCTAAATAAATAGGCCTGGAGAGGCAATGATATGAGAATGACAAGGTAAAATATGTATTATGTGCAGAGAATAAGAAACTGTATGATCTAATCGGTTTATTGATGAATATTAAGGATTTGATATGTGAATAGTTGAAGTTTACCAAAGAATGGATATATATTGGATTGAAATAAGATAATTTTGTATATGATGCATAAATACAAAATGTGATACCCCGAAAGTACGTAGGAGGAATGTAGATATTATGTATGCCGAGAATTAGCGTATGTGTGGAAAGTAAACGAATCAATGGACGTAAAGTTGAAATTATGACATTATGAGTTTAAAGGAAAATGATAATGGATTTTGAGAATCCGATTGAGGTTCGCTTCTCGAGGAAGCGTTTTATGGAAAAGGTGAGTAAAACGACTATTTGAAATGTTGAAAATTAGAATTTATTTATTGTGAAATCGAAAGGTTCATAGAAATTAGAATTTAAAGGAATAATATGGAATTTGGCAAGTATTCTAGTAATTAATAAGTGATTGATGGAATTTAACTTTGAAATGGGACAAGTGTTATGGGACAAGCTATTTATAGAGTATTTGAGGATGCAATAAATGTTGAGCATAATAGAACAATTTTGGATCAAAAAGGACTTGGATTGGTTGAAAAATAATTAAGTTATGGATTTATTGGGAATTAATCCTCTAGGAAAAATGACAAATGACCATAGTGCCCTTGATAATTTGAGAAATGACCATAGTGTCTTTTTGATGAGAAATATCATTTATGCCATTGAAGATTCATGTGAAAAGTCTTAAACATCCCTAACCATGCATGGAGTTAACTTAACCAAGATGGTTAAGTGTTGGAAATAAAAAATATATATATATATATATATATATATATATATATATATATATATATACATGTTAAGCATGCATAGCTAAGTTATTAGCTGATTTATTTTCTATCTTTCGAAGGAAGCTAGCAAAAGAGAGAAAGGAGAGAAAAGAAAGAGGAAAGCTAGGGTTTTGGCAAGAAAAGCTTAAGGATTGCAAGAAATATAGTTCAAGAGAAGGGCTTCAAGCTAGCAAAGTGAGGTATACAACCTTGAGAGGAGTTATAGCATGAAGGAAGAATGTATATAGAAGGTATACTGATGTTCTAGCATTAATACTTTGTGTTTATGAATTTAAATCCAAGAATATGTGTAGTCTTGCAATAATTCATGGTTAGATGTAAGATTCATGTTAGATAAATGCTATATGTTGGTAAATCATGGGACCCTAAGTGTTCAAGTTGGTTAGATCAAAGTTGGTGTACTATTCTTGTAAATTTTCAAGCTAAGAAACATGATTCATGGAGGATCATGTGTTATATATAGTTATAATTGATGGAAACCTAGACTAGAAGATTATTATGAAGAAATTATGTGTAATATTATGTTAAGTAGCATACAAGAATGCTTTGAAGGGTGAGAATCATGTTTGGTAAAGGAAGTTTGAATATTAGGCTAGAATTTGCCGTTAAACCGAATTGTAATCTGTAAAGTGCATTAGAATGTACAGTTAGAAGTTATGTGGACTTAGGTAGTCGTTAAATATGTATATGGTTGCCTATGTGGTGTGTTGAGATTAAGTTGTCAAGTGAGCTTAAGTTTTGGAAAGTGAAAAGTTTGAAAAATTGATGAAAATGATGTCAAAGGTGATTTTTGGCAATTTTGAGAATTTAAAGATGAAATAAAGTCATATGACTCGATTTTATGTAAATACACGTGTCTAGGTTGATTTGGTAATCAACGGATTTCAATTTGAGCGAAATGGCGATTCGAACGATCGAAATCGATCGTTTCAAATCGAAATGAATTTTTACGGACAAAAGTCACCTCGTGCGAAGTTTTGTGGTTTTGAAAGTTTGAACATGTCACATATAGGTTATGTGAGCTATGTCAAGCATTGAAATGAAATTTAGAAGCAAATGGCCAAAAATCACAAGCTTGCAAAAGTTAAGTTTTGAAAATCCAAAAATTTCCTAAGTTTGGAAATAGGCCGAACAGCCCTCCTATGAACTAGTTTATCTTTGATTTAATGAAGTCAAATGTGCTAAGTGAAAATTTTGTAAAATACTATGATGTGAGGTCTAGTTATGTTCCAAGTTTGGTCTCAGTTGGATGTTTGGATTAAGAGTTAAAAATCAGCAAAGCAGCAGAGAAATTCAGCAGAACCTGGTACAGAGGCACTGCGTCGGGGCGCAGTGTTTTGCACATAACACTGCGCCAGGGCGCAATTACTGTTCATGGATGCGAGGAAATCGCGGACAACGAGTTCAGAGGCCGCCGAGGCGCGGTGTGGCCGAGGACATCTCGCCCCCAGCGAGATGTTCGGCGCTGGGGCGCAGTTACTGTAGCAAGAATAAAATTTTTAAAGTGTCTGAAACGCAGTATTTTGATACAAAATGATTGGAATGGGTTATGTAAACCCTAAATGAATAAGAACGGGCTATGTAAAGGATGTTAAGAAATAATAAAACGATATATGGCATAATGTAACATGCCTATAGTTAAATTGAGATGAGTTATAAATTACGGGGAATGTCGATAATGAAGTAAGATGTATTATAAACCTATATAAGGTATGATACATCAAAAGTGAAATGAATAAAGTTAATGGTTAAGTAATTATGGTTTAAGTGGATAAGTTATATAAGTTGTGATCCTATATTGATGAACATAGATGGTATGTGTACAGATAATGCTCGATGAAGCAATCCAAGGCAAGACGGAATAGAAGGGCCAAGCGAGGCAGTACAGGTTAAGTAAAATGAAAGCGTACAAACAAGTATTCAAACTAAGGTGTATTAATTGTTCTAAATGGACTATATGAACAGACAGAGTTTGAAATGTGCTCTATGTGCAACTATGTGATATAAATGTTAGATGAATTATGTGACATTCATACATAATATGATATTGTAAGGAAGCATAATGCATATTATAAATTGTGAGCATGAAATGTGATAGCTGAATTACTTGTTGCGCCTATGTGCTCATTCTTGCTATGTACTAACTTTTCAGGAAAAATATAAGAAGGCCGGAGGTTCCGGTTGTGCTAAGGTAAAGAAAGTGAATGCATGGATAAGTACGGACAAAGTTATTTTATGTAAATGCTATAAATGCAAGTGATATAACAGTGTGGTTTTAAATATTAAACCTAGATTTAAAAGAGATATTTATAATTTGTAAATTCATAGTAATGAATGTGCAGGGATGTATTATCCAATTAGGAGATGTAAAGTTTATAGTTGTATAGTTAATCGAGTTTGGCATGTAATAAACTCGTATGTATGGATTAGTTTTGAGCCGACATGATGATATATAGTATAAATGTATGAATCGAAATATGAGGAATGCATGTGTATGTATACAGGTATATATATGAGAACAAGAGCAGGTGCAAAACAGGTACAAGTAAATAGAGCCTTAAACGAATACTTCATGGCAAATTTTATTTAAAGATTATGTTAAATCATGAATGAATATGATTATAGAAGTCGTAATAGAGTAGGTCACAATTAACAACGGAGTGACCTAAGTGTTAATGAAAGAAAAATGAACGTTACGATCCTGAGACAGATAAGGATTATAAGTTAAATAAGTTGGAAAAAAAAATATGGACCGAAATTATGGTCACGTGATTGGTTTGAGGGTTAAGTTTAACGCACGAGATCCCAGTTAATATGGTTTTAAAGATAATAATTATGATATCTAGAGATAATCAGATAATTAAATGAGGTCGGGATTTCGGGCTGTTATATACTAACTATCCAAGCTAGTACCGTCGCTTCAGAATCTTATTTTTCTTTATCTGGCAGGGTACTAGATGAAAAAAGAAGTATACTTAGCCCATAATCATTAGAGATATGCATTTGCTATAGAGATTATCTTGCCTCACAAAGAAGAATACAAGACGTAATAAACGATCAAGATAGTTCGGAAGATCTCGAAGTCGGAGTAGAAGTTGTCGAAAGTTCACACCCATGAAGATTAAAGATATATTTTTTGAATATTTGAATATTGAAAAAATATTTTTTGAAGGTTTGTAGACAAAAAAATTTTGACGATTAGAAAATATTTTTTGAAGATTTGAAGATATATTTCTAAAATTTTAGAAGACAAATGTTTGTAACCAGCTCATTCTTGATTACTATTTTTGTTGTAATTTAGAAGACAATTTACTAATTTAGAATACAAATGTTTTACTTATTTATTATTGTAATTTGTAGGTTGTAATACACGACTCTTAGTTAATACAATTATAAAGTTTACAATTTTAATAATTTATTCTTGATTTTTTGTAAATACATTTAATTAATATACTACTTAGTTTACTTAATATTAATAACTTAGTTGATTAAAATTTATTATTAACATACAGTTTATTTAATATTAATAAGTTAGTTTTTTAATATATAATAAACTAACTACTATGTTAATGGACATAGTTCACTTAGGGGCCGCCACCTGGGCTCTTTCACTTTTTGGGAAAAGTCTCAATGTGCATGTCAAGTTAATTCCTCCATCAACGGTCAGGTGTCAACCTTGCCCAAATAATTGAACAAAAAAGAAATTTAAGCTAGCAGCCTAACAGCTAGCACCGTAGCAGTGGCCCAGCTCAACAAAGTGTGACCCAACCCGGCCTTAGCAGCCCCAGGCCCCCAACCCCAAAAATAGAACACAAAAAATAGAGTACGACTTGGAAGTTAGATTTAAAACAAACAGACCAAATGAAGAAGATACATATTACAGAGTAGAGATAAAAAAAATTCCCTAGAAAGCTCAACGGATGGAAAATCTATTTCATCACTGGACGTGGGAGTTTCCACTCTGGGCCTCCGGCCATAAATTTTCCACGAAGATAGTAGCTACGATGGTGGCGCTTAATGGTGGGATTGCATATTCTGTTCGTGAGGCACTGAAGTTTCGTTGAAAAAGGATTTGGGCAACCGACAATGGGATCAACTAATTGAGCCATGAAAAAAAGGTTTTTCTTAAATTAATTTATACTATTGCTTACTATGGTCATATGGTGGTTATGAAATTAGAATTGTAAATACCTGATTCCATTTTATTTTTGATATTTAACATATAATATTTATAAAAAAAAAAGAAAAAAAGACAGACCTGGTTGGAACGGCCTGGGCCTGGCCTGACCTTGCCTACAAGCTCGTTCAGGTCATCAATTTAGCCAATAAGATTGGCCTGGCCTTTCTTGCAACTGGATTAGGCCTAGCCTGGTCAATGGTCAAAACCTGGCAGGCCTAGACTGGGCTAGGCCAGACTGCCTGTTTGTGCATGTCTAGGTATTGGCAATACTTTAATTGATGTATAGTATAAGATAACTTGTATGATGAATATACACTGCCCACTACCCCAATGCACACACAAAAAATAGATGTACAACAGTGTTCATGAATATAAGGTGACATCAAACAAGATAACGATTATTCGGTGGGCAAAGGTAAACAAAAGAAATTTACAATGATGAAGAAACAGAAGAATAGCCCAAAAGAAAATAGAGAAAAAAATTCTCTAATTCTCATAAGTTTAATATTCAAATTCAATAAACACTACAAGAAAAAACTTATTTCCGACGGGCAATTCCGTTGAAAATAAGCTTATTCTGTCAGAAATAATCTTATTTTCGATGGAATTGTTAGTCAAAAATTCGGTCATAAATAATCGCTTCGGTGATAAGTCCGTCAAAATTGATCCTATTTCGTCATAATAGGGGCATTTTTCTTGTCAATGTAGCACTTTTTACGACGGATTCCATTGGTTTTACATTTTTGGTTGGAAATAATTTATTTTCGACGAAATTTATTTTCGACGGAATAAATTCTACCGAAAATAAGTTTTTTTCTTGTAGTGAAAAAGATCCCCAAAATAACCCAGAAGCCGGATTATATAACTGAAACATTCTTCGCGACCAAGAAAGGAAATTAATCCTAAAAAGGAAAAAGTAACAAATCTGAATAATCCTATAGCTGGTCCCAAAATTCTTAGCACTTTCTCTCCACACACCTCATAACCAACCCATGTGAATATACCACGTGACATCATAACATAATTAATTACAAAATCATCACTATGAAATAAAACAAATAAAATAGAAAAGCTACTTAAGATAGTTATGTCTTAATAATGGCGCCCAAAGCCACGATAAACTGATATGTTGAAGTCGAATCTGTATACTCCCAAGGCCCGAGGTCATCAGCACTTGTCCTTCTTGTTCCGATTCCTTCTCACCAAATAGTTTAATGCCAATAATGCGTTGTCCGACAAGTCGGCAGAGTCGGTGTCACTGGTCTCGGAACCTCCTGCATCATAAGGCATGCAAAAATCTTCCGCATCAGATAAGTTGCATTAAACGAGCATACAGAATAATCTTAATTGTCCAAGCACGGGGCCCACTCTTCCGCCACGCCTTCCCATCAATATTAATAAGAGTATATTGAAAGAGAACCAATTGCCATCTTAAAGAAGCCCCCTAAAATATCTCAATTTTTTTTGCCACGTATTAAAGACTTTGCTGAAATACATTACAAATATTACAAGTGTCCTAAATTGCAGTTTGTTAGTGTGTCAATTTGCTAAATTAAACCTCTCACTCCTAGTTTGTATGTCAAAACACAAGACTATAGTTATGAAGCCCTAATAAAGATTTAGCATTACTATAGTCGAGAGAAGGAGCGAAAGAAAGTGGAGGGATCATATTAAGCAGAACTAAATATTATTGCCACAAAAGAGTCCCATTTGTCCAATTTTTCTGTTCTAGGAAAAGAGTTTCTTTTTATTGCTAGTACAATAAATAGTCATCGTGTTCCCAAATTTGTCATTATAAAATCACTATCAAACCACTACTACTAAACCAACAAGTTTTTATTATATAATATAGAACAAAAATACGTTCTTAATATTTTTAAATTTTGCAAATGACACTTTTTTTTTTTTGGTGGAATGAAATGACAATCACTCTTAAGGCTAAAAAACAATATCGTATCCTTTATGTATTGAAAATAAAAGGAAAATGCCCTTTCCTGTCACTGATGTTCTGATCAAGGAAATGGAGAAAATGAAACTTTTGAAACAATCTTTTACCCATAATTCTGGTAAATCTTTGCATTAATGACCAAAACCTTGCGGTTCTTCCTACAGGTTGGTTTGGCTTTGAGACCTCAGTGTTCTGAGTACATCTCTGGTATGTTCTGTAAATTCATTGAATAGCTTATATCTTTTGAAGGTTTTCCATTTGTTTCATTCTGAACCCTGGTTCTACATTAGTTCAGCATTATGTGTTTACAATTGATTATGTAGAATTTTTTGTATTTGTGAAAGTTTGCTAAGATAATTTTCGAAGCATCTTAGCAGCTTTTGGGAGCTACTCAGCCATATCCAAGATCATTGAGCAGTTGGTCTGAATATTGTGGTAATGTCTTCTGATGTAAAAGAAGTAGCTATTGTTACAAGGACTTTTCACGTCTTCTCTGAGTAAAATTATGTAGTCTAGCCTCAGCAATTTTTACTTTTGTCTATATCATGGTCACTATTTAACTTTTGTAAACTATGTTCTATTGAGTGTAGAGGCACAATTTTGCTCATTGGAGGGATTGAATACAAAATTGTTTGTGGTGTGGTCGTTTGTATCATTTTTTTTGCTAAATATTTGTATTATTTTGTAGAGCAAATTGCAAAACTGTCCCTCATGTTTATACTCAAATGTAACATAGACGCTAATGTTTCAATTTTTGCAATCTTGTAGCTAATGTTTCAAATTTTTGCAAAACCGTCCCCTCTGACCAATTTTGGTCAAAATAATTAATTATGAGCACAATATATAAGTTTTAAAAGGTAAAATAGTCTATTTACACACTAAAAATGTGAATTTTTAAAGGATAAAATATTTATTATCTTAATTTAAGTATTTATTTTAAGTACATTTAAAGAGTAAAATCTAAAAATAAAATTCAATTTTGCCTATGAATATTACTAATTTTATTTTTCTAGATGGTCCAAATTATGATCCAAAAAAATTAAAATGGTCTTCAAAATGTTTTGGTAAATTATTAAGCTACAAAATATCCTACTTTAATAAATGTATCACCAAGTTATGCATATTAATGCAATATGCACAAATAGTTTTAAGTTAATAGCTTTGTTTCAAGGCAAAAATCTGGTTTAATTGATTTGATTTTTATACATATAAAAATACATTTTTATAAAATTTATTTAATTTTTCAGTTAAAGTTATACGATATTAATCAAAATTACTAATATTCATATTTTACCAAAAGTGAATTTTAATTTCATATTTTACTCCTTAAATGTAAATACTTAAATTAAGATAATAAATATTTTATCTTTTAAAAACTCACATTTTTTAGTGCGCAAATAGATTATTTTACCCTTTAAAAACTTATATATTTTGCGCATGATTTTTTTATTTTGACCAAAATGGTCAGATGAGACGGTTTTGCAAAAAATTAAAACATTAACTATGTGATTATAAAAACTAAAACATTAACGTCTATGTATTTGAGTGTAAATATAAAGGGATAATTTTACAATTTGTTCTATTTTGTGTGACGTTAGATCATTTGAATATCATATATGCCTTTTTCTTTTTTGACAAACATTAAAACAAGATCAGGTAAGATTCATTCCTTCAATTAGAAATATGCGAATTGCATGTACATAGAGTTGATGATATACATATTTTATTCAAAAATGATATCTGAGTTGCGAACTTTTATGATTTAAGTAAAATATAATTGATAACAACGGTTAAAGACATATCACAACCTGTATCCACTTAAAATATATATAATTACTCATCATTGTAGACGAAATCAATTCTCTATATAAAGAATCCAACCTCCCAAAAGGAGAAAAAGTGAGTCTAAAAGAGTGGCGAAATAATGAGAGATCTAGTCCTAAACTAGACAAAAAAATAAAATCTCACAAAAAAAAAATCCACAAAAGTAGAAAATAAACAACGAAGTAAGAGATTTATGATAACAACGGAGTAAATGATTTATGATAGCAAAAAGATTTAGGGGCAAGAATTTTCAAAAAGGGACAAGAGACTCTAGATTTAAGTCTTTTTGGAGGTAGGGTTTCTGACTAGAGAGGAAATTATAAGAAAATATGTATTCACTATAGATTTGCTTGTTACAATGCCAAACCATTTGGGCACCCACATTTGTGTACATATTTTGTTCGCCCAAATGCAAACCCAAATATCTCCCTCCGACTTATAAGCTTGTTTAACTGGAGGGGAAATAAAGAAAAAAAGAGGGGAGCAAACAAAGCTTAGACCAAAAGGAATAACGAACAAAAGTAATTGAACATGAAAATTAAGTAGAAGAAATCCCTTAAGTTACAAGAATCAATTCAAATACAAATATCATCGAACTTGACCGAAACCCTTAAGTTGAATATAAACATGATGTCAATCAAGCAAGGTCCGTCCATAAGACCACCACTAGGAAAAATAAATAACTTAATGATCAACTAACAATTCAAAATTTCAATCTCAATCCAAATATTTAACAAAAATTAGTTACCAAATAAAAAATATTATAAAATTTGGATAAAAAGAATATACGAAGTACAAGAAACCCCCCCCCCCCCCCCCCCCCCCCCCCCCCCCCCTTCAAATGGTTACTCAAAATTTTCCAACACCTCAACAATTGCTTAAGCCAATCCGACACAGCCAAAATCCTATATCAATAAACACCAAAACCAACAAAGTGTTAAATTATATTTCTAATCTTCATATAATACACAAATACTGATAAATAATGCGAAAAAGATAAAAGTGATAATCTCTTCATTAGTCTTCAAATTATAGTTGATCTCAGTCGTTGATCCCTATAATGAATGGTATGGATATTATTTGTCATATCTTATTCCATAGCAAATTTTTGTTATGGATCATATATATATATATATATATATATATATATATATATATATATATATATATATATATATCAATCATTCTCTCTTACGTGGAAGATGGTTTAGTCGAAGATCATTCAATAAACCATCGGATCGAATAATTTAGAATTCTAAGATTTACCGATTCAGGCACGTTAAGATGTTAACCAGATCATGAAGGTAATTATCAAACAACCCTATTAATTTTGGGTTACTCATACCTAATGAGATGCAATCAAACATCTCTCAAACAGAACTAAGCATGAAAAACAACTATAGAATGAGTGCTTAATTTAAAAAGCAATTACAGTTTGGAGACTACACGTGAAAGACGTGTATATTTTGGAAGCTAGCATGAAAAAATAAATATATAATTTGAGGAAAAAATATGCAAAATAAATAATTAATTAAATAATGACGGGACTAAATGGAAAAAATAGTTATAATTAGGGACTAACGAAGAGATTATCCCAAAATAAAATTATAGAGGCATAGCTTAAGCCCACTAATTACCTTCACTAAATGAATGATCAAATAAAATAAAACATATCAATTAATTACTCCATTTTCATCAATTGTTAACTTATTATTAATGTAAGTGTGATCGAAGAATTGGAGTTCAAAGTGTGCTTCATTAATTGTGAGATTTTACATCATGTGCAGTGATAATATTTAGTTCATATGAATATCAAATGTTAAATTTATGAGTTAAATAACTTATCTCTAGAATACGCTTTTAGTAGACGAAAAATATACTCAAATACGTTTAAACTTTTGGTAGACGAATAAGCACTTGATGACACAACATTGTACACTATTTTTATTTAGTTACTTACCAATTCCCCAAAAGGGTCGCAATTGAATGAAGATCTGCATATGAAAAGCACTCGATTACTCAAAATTAACAAGTAATTCCAATGACTAACTTGATGATAAAAAAATATTAACGAAGAGTGAACAAGTTCTAATTTAAATACTTACATGATAGGGAATTCAGGGCATTGAGCTAATTTACAATTTTCATATGAATTATCAACATCTCTTGGCAGGAACATGTAACCATCCATACCCCAGTCTGAACCCCAAGAATTTTGAATGTACCACACCTTTCTCCCTTCAATAACATCATAACCAACTAGGAGAGCAGCATGCAGTTTTAATAGCTTGTCTGGATAATGTGATTGCGTATATATTCCCTATTCAAGTGAAATGAAAATGGTCTTTCTTAACTAGTTCTATCAGATTAAGAAAAACAAAGTGTACAGATTGAGAATATATCTAACCCCTTCGTAATAAGAAAAATCTTTTTGGTGTATTGTTAAAGTAACTAGCACCGGATGATGTGCTACGACAAGCTTTAAGAAGTCCTCACGATAATAAGGAACCACTGCTGTATCATCAATCTTGAATGTGGTCCTTTTGCCCTTTCAAAAATCAGTTTCATTTCAATGAGTAAAAAACGAGATGATTAAATAGTAGAAATAAAAGGGAGTTGGATTCCTTTAATATCAATGAGTAAAAAACGAGATGATTAAATCCCAGAAATAAAAGGGAGTTGGATTCCGGGAAATTCAAATAGGCAGTACATCTGGACAGTGTATACTTTATAGAAACACATTGCATTTTATATAGCAGCGAGTTGGATTTGTATAGTACATGTATAGCAAAAGTATTTCAGAATCTAATTCTTTGTATATAAATGTAACATATTTTTATAAACTGTCTAAAAATAGTCTGCTCATTTTAAATTGAAATATAAGGTAGGATTGGTAAACAAGCTCTTTTACAAGACTCGTGAACTTACATGGAGTCTAAAAGTTGTAGACATGAAATTCTTACCCTTTTAAAGAAGCGAGGTATTTTTGGAGTTCCACCAGCAAACGGGTAATCTTTTTCCAAAGACAACCCATGTTTCAACACCCAAAAAAGACTTGAACCAAAGTCACCCTTATAATCCCGGTTGATACCTAGCATCCTTTTAGCAATAGCACGAGAAAGCGAAGAGATATTACCAGCATCGAAATCAATAAGTTCTTGAACAGAAAATCGATAGGATTTCCCGGTAGCTAGCATAAACATTGCATTAAGTTCATTCACAGTTTGAAATGCCCAACATGCATCTGAATATGAAAACTTAATAATATAAGAAATGTGAATTAATTGGAGGAAATTAGATTCTTAAAATTAAATGCGTCTATATATACACAAGTGTGTGTGTGTATATATAGACACATGTATACATTATATATATATATATATATATGTGTGTGTATGTCTATGTGTGCAAGTATATGGACATACATATATGTATACGTAGAGAATCATGAACGTTTATATAGAAATTTGTCTACGTAAAAAATTGTGGAATGCATATAAAAATGAGTTATTTTTTATATAACAAGGAGGTGCAATAAGGATAGTTCCTAAAGTTGTATTTTTTTGTTACTTATTTTCAATATTTGTCACGCAAAATGACAACTCACTCCTATTAGATTGACATACCTAGCAAATAATCTAATCATATACTCTGGTTGGAAATTTGAAAAACAAAACTTAAAATGAAATGTGGTACATAATTTTATTGAACTTGTGATTAGTTTCAATATTTAATTATCATTTATTGTAATATTTTAGTTTACCTATATTTTTTCATAATCTTGCTAATTCCAATTCCAATTCCAGTTCAAAATCAAAATCAAAATGTACGTGAGTCTTAGAATGCTACTAGAAAATATTGTAAGAAAATAAGTGTTTACTTACGTGAATTGTCTTGGTCCACCACTGGTCCAATAACTCCTTGTTCAACCCAATTAACTCGATTGGGGAGAAACCTAATTTTCTTTGGAAAATTAAATAAATAACCGTCAGTCATACTTATAATCAATACCAATAACAAAATAATAGTTCCCCTACATCAAACTAGAGATATTTTGTAATTTTTATATGAATAATGAAATCTTAAAATACATAATTGAAATAACTCCATTTAAAATTACAGATATATTTTAATTTTAGATAATTTATAAATTTTTAAAATTTCAAATTGATAGAAATTTATTTAATTTTGTTAAAACCAACTTCAATGGTTGTAAACTTACAAAAAATATCAATAATTATCATATTATTATTTTCCCAAATGTTAAATGAAATTTTATTAGATTTAACTTTCAAGATTTTTCAAATTGACTTTAAAAAATAAAAAATATTTCTCTTATTTTGAATAAAGAGAATATAGCTATTGTAATGTAACTAATAATACTATAACTTATTATATAGTTACTTTACAAAAAATAAGATGAATTAATGTGTGCCCCTTTATTTTGGAAACGGGTGAGTAATAATTTATATCTACTTCGTAGTCTTTGTAAATACATGTTAATTGTTATATCTTGCGCACATAAAATATATACTTTTACAAGTTTACAATTGTGTATAAGAATTGAACAAATGTAATCTAGGACATGCCTTAGTTAAGTTTGATTAGTTAAATATTTTTAGTAAAACGACGTAGTTATATATAAAAAATATAATTAAATTTTTTTTTTTTATATAAAATCTAAACATGAAAATCTTAACCTTAAAAGATTTTTACCAAGGTTTTACTAACCAACCTTAACCAAATTTAGCTAAAACATACTTTAAATTACTTTTTCCCATACGACTAATTTATCTAATACTGCTAATCATAGTATTTTATATAACAATAATAATTTATCTATCTAAATGTACGAACGTTTTTATATGGGTCCTATTCGGTCAAGTTTTTGCTCACCTACCTGTGCACAAAGTATAATATTTTTAATTCTTAATTTTTCTAAATAAATAATGCTCTTTTAGTTCTAAATTATAAGATTATTATTGACTTTTAAAAATCAATTTAAGATATTTTAAATATTCTTAAACTCAAATTTGAGACCATTTAGTAAAAATCATAACAATAGTAAATCTTACAATGAGTAATGATACTTTTTAAGTTGGTTATAATATTTATTGTTGTAATTAAAATTATTGAAATTTATGTCAATTTTAATTTTAAAAATTTACTTTAAAAAATAAGTAATAATCTTATAATTTAAAACTATAATAATAATAATAATAATAATAATAATAATAATAATAAGAGTCAACGTAAACGAAGTCTTTTTGTAGTCCTATTCAAGTGGGTAAAGTTTTGTTAACCTTAAGTTCACCATAGTTAAATATTTTAATATCCTTGTATTAAATTAAACAAAGGGTTCTAAAAGTAAACAAAAACAATTTCATGATAAATCAATTGCATATTTATGCAATTTTTTTCTGTAAGAAAAATGTTTATAACACATACTCCATCAGTTCTCAACTCAAGATATTTTAGAATTTAAAATAGACATTAATTTCTTCAATTTTAGAATAAAATAATTAATCTTGTAAATTATCCAAAAAAAAAAAAATACCACATATTCTAAAATTTATTGTCTAATAATTTTCAAGAATTTATCTCAATTTGAGTTTAAAAATATAGCAAATCAATTTTTAAAAATCAATAATGATCTTATAAATTAGAATGAAAGAAGTAGTATATATATATATATATATATATATATATATATATATATATATATATATATATATATATATATATATAATTTTACCTCAAGTAGTTTCCTCTCCGCAATAACAGCCTTGGTAGGGGTAGGTTGAGTGAAGATAGTTAATTGTGTACATTGTTCTTCCAGCGGCTCCCTCCTTTTCTTTACTCTTTTTGGCATGCAAGAACCCATACATGCATATACGTATTTTTACTTTTATTTCGATAAAAGAAAAAAAAAAGAAAACTGTTGGATTGGAAAATTCAATTAAATTTGAAGAGTATTAATAATCAGCACCGACGATATTTCAAGTCAATTTATAATGTAGTATATGAATCCAATTTGAATTCTTCTCAGAAAAGGAATCCAATGTATTTTCAACTCTCTAGAGTTTGTCCCATCTAATACGATGTATTTTTTCCTTTTAAAAAATAAATAAATCTAGTATAATAATTCTATTTGTTTATTCTTAAAATTTGTATTTTGTCATATAGTTATTATTGTAATAGGCCTAAAGGCTAAAATAAGTATACGATAAATATGTGAACTGAGTCTTATTTTTTAAAGATAAATTTGTCACTTTTTTATATATGTAATTATCAATTTAGAGTGTGCATAGTTTATCAATATAATATATATTTTGTTCCCTTTTTATCTGTTTTAATTGAATTTTTATAATTTTAAAAATAAGTATTTACAGTCATTTAAAATATGTTAAATCTATTTTAAAAAGTTAATACTAATTTTATATTTTCTGGAATAGTATTATCTTTTTTGTCTTTTGAGAACTAAGATTTGTTGTTTTGCGATTAAGATAAAATTCTTAATTTACATTAAAAGAAAAAGTCAATTTTTTTTTTTTTTTTGGTGTTAATTTTAAGTTCTTACTATGCAAGGTAAACAAGGGGGTTTGGTTTTATATAATGTATGTATGAGGTTCTTAATGATACCAAAAAAACAACAACAAAGTTATCGATTGGAAAATTTAATTAAATTTAAAGAGTATTAATAATACGCACCAAGAACCAAAACGATATTCCAACTCAATTTATAATGCTCGAATCCAATTTGTATCCTTCTCATAAAAGGAATCCTCAACTGACCATTTTCCTACTTGGTTTTTGATTGTAAATAAAATAAAATAAACGAGGGAGTTATTATTTTCAAACAATAAACAAAAAGTTATTTACTTGTGAAACTATAATTAGTGAAATTCTTAGAATATGTGTGGGATTACTTAAAAAATATAATTACTGATTTTGATTATTGTTTTTGTTTATAATCAATTTTTAAAGAGTAGTTTATATTTGGTAAATAAAAGCACTTAAACTAGTAAAAAGTGAAAATTATGTGATAATTTTTTTTATTAATCACTTATTTTAAGTGTAAATTACTAAAAAGTAATGTTTTGAGAATTAAAAATAGGTAATTGATGAAATTACTAAAATAAATAGGCATAGATTAGTAATATACTTAGTTAAAACTAATTATACATTTAACAAATAATCAAACGCTCTAAGTTGGAGCTGATTATTTATATAAAAAGTGATTATAAATATTTTTAAAATTAAATTACCAAACAATTTTTACTTTATAAAACTTATTATAAGTAGGTGTTAGGTTGTGCATTTATCAGCGCAAACGAGCTACCCATAATGGGCCTCACCCTTATAACTCATTACGCCTAGTGCGCGCACAAGAGGGCTCTTAAATTCGATAGGCTTAGGATCGCTGACTTATCACTTCAGATAGTAACTAGTTACCATATATAATACTAATTGGTATAGAAGTTACCGTATCTAGCATTGATTAGTGTGACAGTTACCTTATCCAATAGATTTTCCATTACATGATTTCCATTAAGAATCGTGATCTTGTCGAGGACAGCGAGTACTGCAAATACAGGGTGAACAATAAAGGTACACACAATATTTTTTAGCCTACTAAATATTTACCATCTCTATTTTTAATACATCTTGAAACCTGTACTTACTCTAACACTAGAGGTATTCCTCGGCGACCGAAGTCGTCAAGTACTTTCTGTGTAGGTTCACGTTAAAATCAGTGGTTGAATGTGCAGACAAAATTAAGCTCTAACATTGGTGCTAGAAGGAGGGTCTTCTAGTATGTAGTAGAGATCTTTTTCAACCAAAAAAGTCAACATAACGACATCACCACCCTCAAAGAGCCATAACAACTTTCTGGGAGAGAAACGCTCGCAGTCACATCATATAACCAATGTTGACAAGCAACGTCACCTTCAAGATATGCAAGATAGAAAGAAAAGCTTGATAAACAGTATGTAGATCTGATGAAGGCTGAAAATAATCTAATGAGTAAATGAGGGACGACCTCCCGATCAAGTCGGTATGCCTCACATCATGATCACCATTATGACCGTAAGACAACCAGTGCCTGATCATCAACTATTAAAAAGGTTTAAAGAAAAGGTTGAGATCTCCCTCACAACGTAAGGCAGCTAATCAAACCCGGAAGTAACATGGTGGTAGTCACACAGTAGAATCATCTCCTAAGAGGTCTTTTGAGAAGCATGTTGGATCTAAACGGAAGAAACCTTACTAATCTCACTTCAAAAAAGAGCTTGACGAAACCAAGACTGACATATCTCTCAAAGTCCTGGTCTTGCAAATGTATGATTGAATGGGTGACCCACATGACCACACATTCTCCTATGAATGAGCAGTGCATTTTTCTACGGTTATATTGCAACGGCGATGTGTGACATTTTCATCTCTACCCTGAAAAAGATTGCAAGAGAATAGATAATCATTCTTCCTCCGTGCTCCATTAATTCATGGGAGGAGTTATAGGAGCAATTCCATACACATTGCAGTAGTAACAAAAGGCATGCGAGGATGATGACTTCATTGCTTTAGGTGAAATAGCGGCCTAACGAAACTCTTTAGGAATACATAACGAGATTCTGAGAAACGGTATCTGAGATCCCCATTATAAACTCAGTCCATGTAATACAATTTCTTATTATGGGCTTAAACGTAGACAAATCCAGTCTCTTAATTGAAAATATCATCTCTAAAACGCCTCAAACTCTAACTAAAACCTATGAAAAGGTTGAAAATTTTATAGAGTTGAAGGAGGCCCTCACCAACCTTCAGGGTTCATTGAGATATAATGGTGATTCTCACCGGTGAGACCCAAAGGTAATGGAGCCGATAAAAGAGATGATAACAAGGCGATGACAAAAATGATTCCAGGGGAGATTGCTAGCAGAAGAATGATAGCTCAAGAGATAGGGGGAATAAAAATAGAGACAACGATTACACCCCCTAAACACTAGTAGAACTAACATTGTCAATGAAATAAAGAATTAACTGTAACGTACGCGAAATCCCAACATTATTTAATTATCCGATTATCTCTGGATATCATAATTATTAACTTTAAAACCACTTTAACCGGGATCCCGTGCGTTAATTTTTAACCTTTGACCTTTAACATCATTCTGTTGACCATAAATTTGGTCCATATATATATATATATTTTTTAAAACTTATTTAACTTACATTCCTTAAACCTGTCTCAGGATCGCAACGTTTACTTTATTATTCATTAACTTTTAAGTCAACACTTATGAAATTGAGACCTAATCTATTGCATTTCATAATCATATTGTATTATTATGATTTAACATGTCCTGTAAAAATTTCGCCATGACCCATTCATAAATGGCCTGATTTACATATACCTGTTCTTGTATTTATTCTTGATCATATATACCTGTATACATCTATATCAAACATATCTTGTTCCATACATCTGTTTACATATTTCTATACTATACATACAAGTTTATCACATGTATCACGTTTCCACTTTTCCTGGATAATACATACATACACTTTTCATTTTCTGATAATTCAAATCATACATACTTCGTTTCTAATTTCGAGAATTAACATTTATAGCCAAACTAGTACATAATTTTTTTCTAACAAATTTACATATATCAAATGTCCTCTATGCTCATCTAGGCATTCACATTCCTTTACCTTAGTTGTACCGGAGCATCCGGCCTTTATGTACTGTACCTGAAATGTTAGTTCATAGCAAGAGTGAGCACATAGGCTCAACAAGTAGTTCAGATAACACCTTTCATGCTTACAATTAATAATATACGTCATACATCCTTTAACTTAACAGGCTATGCCTAATGTCACGTAATTCATTTAACAATTCATTCATATAGTGGCACATAAAGCACATTCTAAATCATTTACTACCATCTAGTTCACATAGAACCATAACATCTTTAGTCTGAAAACTTGCATGTACACTTTATTTACTTAACCTTCTGCCTCGCTTGGCCTTGTTAACCTTTCCTTCCTCGGTTTGCTACATCGAGCATTATCTGTAAACATATCATCTATATTCATCAATATAGGATCATCAACTTATATAACTGAACAAACTTAATTCATAATACACGACCATCGTCTCAATCACTTTATATTTGTTGTATTATACCTTATGTAGGTTAATAATACATCCTATCTCGCTTCCAACCCCTTTTTATAACTTATTTCACACTTTGGCTTAGCTTTGGGCATGTTACATTATGTCATTTATCATTTCATTAAACATTAACATCCTTTATATAGCCCATTCTTATTCATTTAGAGTTTACATAACCCATTCTTATCGTTCCATGTCAAAACATTGCATTTTGAACACTTAAAAATTTTAGTTTTGCTACAGTAACTGCGCCCCGGCGCCAAGTTTCTTCTTCCCAATCTCGCTGGCCGCGAAAAGCTCTTGGCCGATGAATAGAAACATTGCGCCCCGGCGCAGTGTTCAGTGTTAAACACTGCGCCCCAGCGCAGTGCCCTGAACCTAAAATCCTGATTTTTGCTGCTGCTTTGGTGATTTTTAATTCCTTAACCACAGAGTCAATTAACTCCAAATTTGGTACAGTGCTAGACCTTGCTACATAGTATTTTACTAAATTTTTGGTTGCCTCATTTGACTTCTTGAAATCAGTGATAAGCTAGCTCGTAGGAAGGCTGTTCAAAACTTTTTCAGACTTAGAAAAATTTCAAAATTCAGAATTCCAACTTTTGCAACTTTGTGATTTTTGGCCATTTGCTTTAAAATTTCATTTCGACACTTGACATAGTTCACATAACCTATATGTGACATGTCCAAACTTTCAAAACCATAACACTTCGCACGAGGCGATACTTGTCCGTTAAAATCCATTTAGGTTCGAAACGATCGATTCCGATCGTTCGAATCGCCAATTTGCTCAAATTGAAATCCGTTGATTACCAAATCAACCTAAACACGTGTATTAACTCAAAACTAAGCCATTTGGCTTCATTTGACCTTTAATTCATCAAAATTTCCAAAAATCACCCTTTGACGTCATTTTGTCAACTTTTCAAGTTTCAAAACTTAAATTCAATTTGACACTTTAAATCTCCAAGCACCACATTGGCTATTATCAATACATTTAACGACCTTGTAAGTCAACATAGCTTCTAACCGCACATTTTAATGCACTTTACAGATTATTACGTCGTTTACACAAAAAGTATAGCCTAATATTCCAAAATTTTCATATTAAATCATACTTCTAAACTATCAGAGCATTTTATATGTTATCTAACAAAATATTATGCAAGAATTAAACATGTTCAACACCTCAAGCTAGGTTTTCATCAAAACCATCAACTTATCACATAACATCATATCTTAAATCATGATTCTTAGCCTTAAACATGAACTTAAATATCATAACACCTTTGTTCTACTACTTTGGAACTTAGGGTTTCATTATTAATCCCATATAAAGCATGTAACTTGCATAACTTACACAACCAAGCCATGTACCCCATAGATACATGCATGGCCATCCTTATTCTTGAATTTAAACTCATAAACATTAAACTTTGAAACAAGAACATGGTTATACCTTATTGTATGTCAAACTTCTTTACATATCAAGCATTCTCTTGATGAGTACATCACTTTTCCTTCTTGCTTCATGGCCATTCTAGCATCCTAGCTCATCAAATCAAGCTCCTCTTCTTTCTTTCCTTGGCTTCCTCTCATTTTCTCTCTCTTAGGGGTTGATTTCCAGCAAAGTGCTGGAAAAAATGAAGATAACATGCTTGCTTTATAATTTAAATAAGGCTTAACTAAGCTTGGTTAAGCAAATAACCATGGTTAACACTTCCAAGGGCGTTTTGGTCATTTCACAAGATAAGTGAGGGGCATTCTTGTCATTTTGCCACTTGGGACACATAAGTCATTACTCAATTTGTCAAGGGTATTTTGGTCATTTCGACCCTTAGGACACAATGGTCATTACTTGAATTGTTGAGGGGCATTTTGGTAATTTGCCAAATTGGCTAAATTTTCATTTCTTACAACTTTTCCCCCCCCACATAACTAGACTTTTATACATTTTCCCCATTAATTCATTTCATAATCGTTTAAATTGATTCATCTTTCAATCAACCGACTAGGTTGTTCATTTTCCATCATGCTACGTCCACATAGACTCATTCTAGGACTTAAATAACCATTTAATCGCAAATCGATTACATAACCTTCTTTTAACCATAAATACAATTCTCGTTTCATACGAACTTCCTGGATTCTATATTTCACAAATTTTGATTCCCGACATCTCTAATACTCGTAAAACTCATCTTTTCCAATAACCGCTTCCTCGAGAAGCGCACCCCGACCGAATTACTAAAATCCATCGTCCTTTATCCTTTTAAACTCATAATACATTTATTACTACTTTACGTCCCTTTTTACTTGTTTACATATAATTTAAATACCAATTTAAACCATTCTCGCATCCAACATGCTTTCCACTCATTATCAGAGTATTACATTCCATTTTGCACATCGTATAACTACATAACTTATTTCCATCAAAATTATCAATTTCTAAACAAATTTCATATATTCATATATCATATATTTTATATTCCATAAATCTTTAATAACCAATTTAATCACATGGTTCCTTATTCACCACACATACATACATACATACTTTAACTTGTCATTCTTATACTCTCGCCTCTCTAGGCCTATTCATTAAACTTGCTATCAACATCCATAATTCAAAACATCAATTTATATACATATTTCTCATTTCCTCTAGCCTTTAGCTTTTCTTACTCTATCTACTCAAATACCTCTATATACACATATTCATACATTACTAGTTAACACATCACTATACCTTATACTAATTCTTTTCAAACAACCCTATTGTGGGTATTACCATAAATCATTTATCATAATTCCGTTATATTAACCATTATTCATCGAATTTCATACTCATTATTATTTCTTCATACATCAAGTCACTCATACACTTTAAATAGCTAACTAATCCTTCAACATTTGATAGACCTTTATTCACATCAAGAGTCCTTTTGTACCAATTCAACCACATAGGTTCCTCTCTAGCATATTCATCACATAATAAATCAATCCTTTAATACATTCTGTCATTCATAACTAGGTTTTATCATATAACCTATACTTAATTACTCATAATTCTCATTTGAAAATTCTGTAAAATTCTGGGGTGTCACATTAACCCTTCTATAAAAAGCCTTCAAAAAAAGAGTTTTTGCCAAGCAAAAGAATTGCGATAAGTACAGTACATATCATAAAGTGAGGGCCATGATACTGAAGATTGTTACCAGCTGAAGGAATTCCTCGAAAACCAGATGAAGAATAACATCCTGAATTGTTACGTTGCTGAGAGATATAGACGGTCAACCTTTGATTGGATTGCTCCACCATTCCCTTCCTTAGCTCCAATGGGAGTAGTGGATGTTATTTATGGTGAATTAGCATCGGCAATGTCTACCATGAAGAGAAAAGACTTTGCCAGAGCTGTTCACCATGTGTTTGGACAATCTAGGGATATTAAGACAGATCCCATTATATTCACAAACAAGGATTAATGCCCAGGTATGGTTACACCTCATGATGATACCCTTGTTATAACTACACAGGTGGGCGACATGGACTTACAATGAATCCTCATCGACAATGGAAGTTCAATCTAAGTAGTTTACAGTCACGCGTACAATTGACTGGATTTAGGGGCAAAATGCTGGAAATTCGCAATGAATCGCCCTTTTACGACTTCGACAACGCTCTGGTCCCCATCGCAGGAACAATTGAGTTGTCGGTAATCTTTGACATGGACCCAAAGTAGTCTTCCATAATGATAAAAATTATATTGTCAATGTTGAAAGCAATTGCAATGGCATCTTAGGGTGGACCACCTTATCAACACTTAGAGCTATCACCTTAATCCCCCATTTGAAGATGAAATTCTCAACTTAGAAAGGAATCAAAGAAGTTTCTAGAGACCAAGACATATCCAGAAAATGTTATTTCTAAACTATCCAAGATACTTTTGTAAGGGTCAGTAAACAAAAGTAGACCATGAAAATTGAAATGGAACCCTTTATGAAATAAGGTACATAACCGATAGCAACGTCTGTTGAGAAAATTCAGGAGATGAAATTGTTCCTAGGTGATTATGAGAAAACAATACAGATTGCACTCAGACTACATGCAGACTTCAAATATCCCCTGATCATCCTTATGAGGGAGTACTCAGACATCTTTGCTTAGACTCTGGCTGACATATTAGGGATACATGAGAGCATAGAAATTCACAAGCGCAGTGTAAATCTTCATGTAAAACCAGTAAGACAGAAATGTCGAAGCACAGTCCCTGACCGACAGAAGGTAATTGATGAAGAAATTTCCAAACTCTTGGCTGTAGGATTCATTTATGAGATAGAATATCCAGAATGCTTGCCAACGTGGTGCTCATCAGGAAACATAATGAAAAGTGAAATATGTGCATCTATTATACTGATCTGAACAAAGCCTGTCCGAAGGATTACTATCCTCTTTCAAGCATCGATCAGTTAATAGACTCTACTTTCGGATATACAATGCTGAGTTTTCTTGATGTGTTATCCGGCTACTATCAGATTGGGATACACACTAAAGGCATCCTAAAGATAACCTTCATTACTCATCGAGCCATATATGCTTATAGAGTTGTGTCTTTTGGCATTATTAACGTTAGAGCCACTTGCCAACACATGATAAATAAGGTCTTCAGGAATCAGATAGACAGAAATATGGAGGTCTTCGTAGATGATACGATAGTCAAAAACATGGAGATCGAATATCATGTGACTGACCTCAGGAAATGTTTTTGGAACCTATGGTGTTACAACATGAGGTTTAATCTTACTAAGTGCACTTTTGGCCTTGGGTCAGGCAATTTTTTAGGTTACATGGTTAGCTAAAGAGGGATTAAGGTGAATCCCAAAAAGATAACAGCCACACTTAACATGCAACCCCAGAACAATTTCAAGGAAGTAAAAAATTTACAAGAAAGTTAGTAGCTCTTCGACAATTTGTAGCAAAATCTACTGAAAAGTATCTCACCTCTTTCAAAACTTTGATGGGAGCCCAAAATTAAAAAACATTTCAGTGGATCCAAGAGTGCCAGGAAGGCTAATAACAACTCTTCAACGGTTTATAGCCAGATCTACCGAAAAACGTGTCCCCTTTTTTAATACTTTGAAGGGAGCCCAAAATCAAATGTTTTTAATGGACAAAAGAGTGCCACGAAGTCTTTGAACAGATCAAATGTAACAGCCCGAAATCCCAACCTTATTTAATTATCCGATTATCTCAGGATATTATATTATTTAACTTTAAAACCATATTAACAGGGATCTCGTGCGTTAAACTTAATCTTTTAATCTTTGAAACCATTTGGTTGACCATAAATTCGGTCTATATTTTTTTTTTTAAACTTATTTAACTTACCCCTCTTATCTGTCTCAGGATCGCAACATTCACTTATCATTTACTAGAACTTAGGTCAAACATTTAATTTTGCGACCTATTATAATCATATATATAAATTAACTATTTTCATAATTTGTAAATAAAATTTCACCATAGTTCCGTCTATATATGGCTTTGTTTACTTGTACCTATTTTGCACCTGCTCTTGTTCTCATATATATATCCTGTATACATACATTCATCTCATACATAACCATATTACATCTTGTCGGCTCATAACTAATCCATACTTACGAGTTTATTACATGCCAACTCGACTAACCATACAACTATAAACTTTACATCTCCTAACTGGATCATACATCTCTGCACATTCATTACTACGAATTTACAAATTATACACATATTTATCAAATCTAGGTTTAATATTTAAACCACACTGGTACATCACTTGCATTTATAGCATTTACATATAACAACTTTGTCCGTGTTTATCCATGCATTCATTTCCTTTACCTTAGCTGCACCGGATCGTCCGGCCTTCTCATGTTTTCCCTGAAAAGTTAGTAATAGCAAGAATGAGCACATAGGCTCAGCAAGTAACTCAGATAACACATTTCATGCTCGCAGTTTATAATATGCGACATACCTTTTTTACTTTCATCATACTATGCATGAATGCCACGTACTTCACTTAACAGTTAATTCACATAATTGCACGTAGTCTGAATACTTGCCTGGAACGCTTTTATTTTACTTAACCTTTACTTTCTCCATCGTCCTTTCATAACCGTCTTGTCGGCTTGCTACTTCGAGCGCTATCTGTAAGCATTGCACTATATGTATCATAATAGGATCATAAACTTTACAAAACTTATCAAACTTAATCCACAATTACATAACCATCAACCTCTATTCATTTCACTTTTGATGTATTACACCTTACATAGGTTAATAATACATCTTAACTCGTTCCCGGCCTTTTATATAACCTCTAACATGGTTTGGCTTAGCTTTAGGCATGTTATTTTATGCCATTTGTCATTTCATTATAACTTAACACCCTTTAATTTAACCATTAATATTACTTTTAGGGTTTATCTAACTCATTTCTATCATTCCATATCAAAATATAGCTTTTTGGAAGCTTAAAAAAATTTCAAATGAACAGTAACTCCGCCCCGGCGCCGCCAGAGCTCGCTGTCCGCGAAAACCTCTCAGCCATGAACAGTAAATGGCGCCGGGGCGCCATTTTTAGTACAAAAAAATGGCGCGGGGGCGGGGCGCCATGTTCAAATTCAGCACTTTCTGATTTTTGCCCTACCTTTGCCGATTTTTAATTTCTTCATCTTAACTCCAATTGAGCTGAAATTTGGACCACATCTAGACCTTACTACCTAGTATTTTACAAAAATACTAATTGCCACATTTGGCTTCTTAAAAGTAGAGATACACTAGCCCCTAGGAGGGCTGTTCAACACGTTTCCAGACTTAGAAAAATTTTCAACTCAAAACCAACTTTTTACCAACTTTGTGATTTTTGGCCATAAGCTTTAAAACTTCATTCTAACACTTGACAAAGTTCATATAGGTCATAAATAACATTTCCCAACTTTTAAAACCATAAAATTTTGCACGAGGCGAGAATTGTCCGTTAAAATTGATTTCGAATCGAAACGATCGATTTCGATCGTTCAAATCGCCTTTTCATTCGAATTTCAATCCGTTGCTTTCCAAATCAACCCTAACATGTATATTTACATAAAACTTAAGTGCTTGGCCTCATTTGACCTTCAATGACTCAAAATTGCCAAAAATCACCTATACGTTGGATTTTATCAACTTTTACAAACATTGCAAATTCAAACTTAAACTCCTTTTGACACTTAAATCACCAAGCACCACATAAGCTACCACATATACAATTAACGACTTTGTACGTCAGTATAACTTCCATATGCACAATCTAGTGCACTTTACAGATTATTACGAAATCTATACAAAAAGTATAGCCTAATATTCAACTTTTCATAACAAATTCTACTTTTAAACCATTTAAGCTTCTAACTTGCCATATAGCACAACAATTTGCTTACATCAAATGCAAGAAACCTTTCAAACTATGATTTCATCAAATCTAACAACATATAACATAGGATCATACCTTGAACCATGCTTAATCTTACACTTTCTTTAAACAACACTTACCTCTCTTTCATTAGAGTACTTAGGATGGTCTCTATCATACAACTATACATGTATTATACATGACCAACACCTCCACCTAGGGTTTCATCAAAACCTCCAACAAAGAACACATGATCATCCTTTAAATCATAGATTATAGCTTGAAAACATAAACATAAATAGTTCATCACCTTTGTTCTACCACTTTGGAACTTAGGGTTTCATAATTACTAATCATATAACATATAATTCACATATATCACATAATCATCCCTATTATTTCAAGGATTCTTGCATGGCTAGACTTGTTCTTGAACTTAAACATTTAAACTTCAACATTTATAACTTAAACATCCTTTTTACCTTCTTGTGCTTGTCTTCCTTTTAGCTATGAAGCTTGTAAGAGGTAGACTCTTCACTTTGCTAGCTTGTTCTTCCTTGTCTAGACACTTTTCTTAATTTTCCATGGAGATTTCTTGATCCCCTTCTTGAACCCTAGCTTATTCTCTCTCTTTTTCTCTATTAGCTTTCTCCCTTGTAACTCTTTGCTAGCCACTTACGAAAAATGCTGAAAATGATGGAACTTAGCCAACTTATACATGCTAATTATATACATATACATATATTGGTTAAATATTCCAACACTTAACCACCCTTTAGTTAAGTTAACTTGCATGGTTAGGATTCATAGGTCATTTCACTTAAACATTCAATGGCATAATAAGCAATTCACCTAAAAAGACACCATGGTCATTCTTTACATTGACAAGGGTAGCATGGTCATTAGTCATATTTTCCATAATTCACAATTTACTTATTTCCAATTCAATTCAAGCCATTTTTGATCCAAACTTATTTCATCATACTTGAACTTTATTCCTCAATCAATTACACCATAATTGATTTGTCCCAAATCTCTTGTCACACCTCAAAATGCTAATTTCATTAACTAGTAATAATTATCCATAATTTACCATAATTACAATTCTTTACATATCATAACATTATGAATTTCCTACGAACCATTCCGGTTCCATATTCAATAACCTCACTTTTCAATATCTTCAATAAGCAGAATACTCACTTTTTCCATAAACCGCTTCCCCGAAAAGCGAACCTCGACCGAATTACCACAATCCACCATCATTTAATTATTTACACTCCTAATATCATACCTTGACTTTAATGTCCTTATTCACTTATTTACATAACGCACATAATACAATTTTCAACGTATTTAAAATCTATGTTCCTTATACTTATATTTAAGAGCATTCTCTTTTTGTCTTTACACATCATACCACGATTATCTTATTTCCATCATTTAATATCAATTTCCTTAATAACTTTACAATATTCACACATCATTATCCGTACCATTTCTTTAATCATGAATGGACCAATTAGGTCGAACTATTCCTTATTCACTGCACATACATATCTACTTTAATTTACCATTTTCATACCATCGCCTCTCCAGGCCTATTCATTTAGTTCATTATTAACTTTCATAACTACAACTTATTTCGCAAATTCTTTGCTTATTTCCATTCTTTCCTCAAATTTCAACTTTCCTTTCTTTATCAGATTAAATATACATATACACGTATTCAACCTACCACATAGGTCATATATAGCACATTGATTAAATAATAATTCTTATTTAATCTCTCCTTATTACATTTTGTTGGTCATAATTAGGTTTTAGCTGCTACCCTTTACATAATTAATCATGATCCTTATTTAGAATTTCTGTAAAATCCTGGGGCGTTACATTCACCCCTCCTTAATAAAATTTTGTCCCCGAAATTTGTTGTTTACTCATTCCTTATTCATTTGAAACATTCATAACTCTTTGCCTTCAATCACATAGTTAGGTTTTCAACTAACCTTTACATTCTCTCCTCTCTCTACCCCTCTTACCCCTTTCTAATATTCATTTCAGAAGATTGGAATGTCTTTCAGGAATCTTCACAATTATTCAATAACTATGAAGCAGTAGGAATCAATAAGAATAACTTTTCCTTTAAAAGATAAAACTTTTGCTTTCAAAATAAACTTTTGCTTTTGCTGAGGGGTCTTAAAGACCAATGAACACGTTAAGAATATTAACAATCACAAAGACTGCTAATACCCAAGGGTCATTTAACCATGAAAACGTTAAGAATATTAACAGCCACTAGGACTGAAATATCCAAAGGTCATAAGATCATATATACGTTAAGAATATGAGCAACCACAAAGATTGCCATACCCAATTGGTACGCCAGGTGATCAGCCTATTGTACCGCTTTTTGTTGTGCACAACATTTTTCCTTTTTCCTTTGGGTTGAGCCGTGTTATCCAACCCCTGTACCAAATCCCCTTTTTAGGGTTGTTCACCTCAGCCTTTAAACAATTTGCTTTATCCATTATATGGATTCCAAAAACATTTACTAATTTCTTTAGCAGAATGGTCTAGCCGAAACAAATGGCATAGACTCACATCAATGAACTGTTCATTTGCTGTAACTTGAACTTTTCAAAAGTTCGCTTTCACTGTCGTTGGTTCAAAACTTGATCCCAAGAAAATCTTTAAAAAAAAAGCTTCATAATACCGCACTATCTTAGCAGTACGTTGAGAATTCGGTCACTTTCGGACCTCTTAATACCGTACCGTAATGAAAGTACGTTGAGAATTCCACCATTTTATCATTTCACACCAAGTTTAATAGCGTGACAATGATTTCATAAATACATTTTGAAATTTTCAAATAACTTTGGTCTAGTCGAATCAATTAACATAGACCCATGAATCACGGAATTTTAAAATCACTTTTGATACTTAATTAAACATTTTCATTGCACCAGTGTGCGAAAATAAACACATTTTAAAAAACATGAATGGTCTAGCATAGCTAGAAGAGTGGATTGCCTACCCAATCCTAACAATCTCTTATTTACTACCTTTTTAACTAATATAATCCTTTCTTATAATTCCATTTCTTTATATATCCTTAATCTTAGCAAATATCTAACAACCACATCCCTTAACTTATGGCTCTCTACTCTAACCCAACCCTGTTCATCAAACCTGCCACGCATTTGGGCTCAGGAACTTACCACAATCATATGGTTTAAGGAGCTTGTCCTAGTCAGGCTATAGTCGCCAATTCGCTGAGGGGCTCCACCACATAATCATGAGTCACGAACTTACTATACGCTTGGGTTTTCAAAACACGTAACTAACCTGAATCTTTCTTACTTAACTCTTCTCACATTCTTACCGTGACGCTGGATCTTCACTGATTATCACGACAGGAAGCTAAGCAAGTACAAATCCCCGTCCCATACCGAGGAAGTGCACACTCGGCCACTACCATGAGTCCTCAATGAAAAATCCCACATACCCTAACGTTCCTCACTTTAGCCTTTACTCAGCTTTTCCTTTTCCTTTCCTTGATCTGATATGAATTTTATCGATTCATATCTTACTGTTCACAATTCATCATGAGTTCCATTTTTCATGGCTTACCATTTACGACCCATCAAGAGTCCCTTAATCTTTGATCATTTAAGATCCTTTAACCTTTTATCATTTCTCATTATCATCTTTTAGATATCCTTATCATTTCATGATCCTGAATTCCCAAAATTTATTTCTTACTGACTCAGCTCATCTAGAGTCCTCTTACTTTACTATTCCTTCTTTCACACACAAGGATCATAGCCTAAGGTACTATTACCTAAGGTCAATAACCCAACTGCTCTGATACCAATTGTAACAGCCCGAAATCCCAACCTTATTTAATTATCCGATTATCTCAGGATATTATATTATTTAACTTTAAAACCATATTAACAGGGATCTCGTGCGTTAAACTTAATCTTTTAATCTTTGAAACCATTTGGTTGACCATAAATTCGGTCCATATTTTTTTTTTAAACTTATTTAACTTACCCCTCTTATCTGTCTCAGGATCGCAACATTCACTTATCATTTACTAGAACTTAGGTCAAACATTTAATTTTGCGACCTATTATAATCATATATATAAATTAACTATTTTCATAATTTGTAAATAAAATTTCACCATAGTTCCGTCTATATATGGCTTTGTTTACTTGTACCTGTTTTGCACCTGCTCTTGTTCTCATATATATATCCTGTATACATACATTCATCTCATACATAACCATATTACATCTTGTCGGCTCATAACTAATCCATACTTACGAGTTTATTACATGCCAACTCGACTAACCATACAACTATAAACTTTACATCTCCTAACTGGATCATACATCTCTGCACATTCATTACTACGAATTTACAAATTATACACATCTTTTTCAAATGTAGGTTTAATATTTAAACCACACTGTTACATCACTTGCATTTATAGCATTTACATATAACAACTTTGTCCGTGTTTATCCATGCATTCATTTCCTTTACCTTAGCTGCACCGGATCGTCCGACCTTCTCATGTTTTCCCTGAAAAGTTAGTAATAGCAAGAATGAGCACATAGGCTCAGCAAGTAACTCAGATAACACATTTCATGCTCGCAGTTTATAATATGCGACATACCTTTTTACTTTCATCATACTATGCATGAATGCCACGTACTTCACTTAACAGTTAATTCACATAATTGCACGTTAGGCACTATTCACATCCTTTACTACCATATAGTTCGCCTAGAATAATAGTACACATAGTCTGAATACTTGCCTGGAACGCTTTTATTTTACTTAACCTTTACTTTCTCCATCGTCCTTTCATAACCGTCTTGTCGGCTTGCTACTTCGAGCGCTATCTGTAAGCATTGCACTATATGTATCATAATAGGATCATAAACTTTACAAAACTTATCAAACTTAATCCACAATTACATAACCATCAACCTCTATTCATTTCACTTTTGATGTATTACACCTTTCATAGGTTAATAATACATCTTAACTCGTTCCCGGCCTTTTATATAACCTCTAACATGGTTTGGCTTAGCTTTAGGCATGTTATTTTATGCCATTTGTCATTTCATTATAACTTAACACCCTTTAATTTAACCATTAATATTACTTTTAGGGTTTATCTAACTCATTTCTATCATTCCATATCAAAATATAGCTTTTTGGAAGCTTAAAAAAATTTCAAATGAACAGTAACTCCGCCCCGGCGCCGCCAGAGCTCGCTGTCCGCGAAAACCTCTCAGCCATGAACAGTAAATGGCGCTGGGGCACCATTTTTAGTACAAAAAAATGGCGTGGGGGCGGGGCGCCATGTTCAAATTCAGCACTTTCTGATTTTTGCCCTACCTTTGCCGATTTTTAATTTCTTCATCTTAACTCCAATTGAGCTGAAATTTGGACCACATCTAGACCTTACTACCTAGTATTTTAAAAAAATACTAATTTCCACATTTGGATTCTTAAAAGTAGAGATACACTAGCCCCTAGGAGGGCTGTTCAACACGTTTCCAGACTTAGAAAAATTTTCAACTCAAAACCAACTTTTTACCAACTTTGTGATTTTTGGCCATAAGCTTTAAAACTTCATTCTAACACTTGACAAAGTTCATATAGGTCATAAATGACATGTCCCAACTTTTAAAACCATAAAATTTTGCACGAGGCGAGAATTGTCCGTTAAAATTGATTTCAAATCGAAACGATCGATTTCGATCGTTCGAATCGCCTTTTCATTCGAATTTCAATCCGTTGCTTTCCAAATCAACCCTAACATGTATATTTACATAAAACTTAAGTGCTTGGCCTCATTTGACCTTCAATGACTCAAAATTGCCAAAAATCACCTATACGTTGGATTTTATCAACTTTTACAAACATTGCAAATTCAAACTTAAACTCCTTTTGACACTTAAATCACCAAGCACCATATAAGCTACCACATATACAATTAACGACTTTGTACGTCAGTATAACTTCCATATGCACAATCTAGTGCACTTTACAGATTATTACGAAATCTATACAAAAAGTATAGCCTAATATTCAACTTTTCATATCAAATTCTACTTTTAAACCATTTAAGCTTCTAACTTGCCATATAGCACAACAATTTGCTTACATCAAATGCAAGCAACCTTTCAAACTATGATTTCATCAAATCTAACAACATATTACATAGGATCATACCTTGAACCATGCTTAATCTTACACTTTCTTTAAACAACACTTACCTCTCTTTCATTAGAGTACTTAGGATGGTCTCTAGCATACAACTATACATGTATTATACATGACCAACACCTCCACCTAGGGTTTCATCAAAACCTCCAACAAAGAACACATGATCATCCTTTAAATCATAGATTATAGCTTGAAAACATAAACATAAATAGTTCATCACCTTTGTTCTACCACTTTGGAACTTAGGGTTTCATAATTACTAATCATATAACATATAATTCACATATATCACATAATCATCCCTATTATTTCAAGGATTCTTGCATGGCTAGACTTGTTCTTGAACTTAAACATTTAAACTTCAACATTTATAACTTAAACATCCTTTTTACCTTCTTGTGCTTGTCTTCCTTTTAGCTATGAAGCTTGTAAGAGGTGGACTCTTCACTTTGCTAGCTTGTTCTTCCTTGTCTAGACACTTTTCTTAATTTTCCATGGAGATTTCTTGATCCCCTTCTTGAACCCTAGCTTATTCTCTCTCTTTTTCTCTATTAGCTTTCTCCCTTGTAACTCTTTGCTAGCCACTTACGAAAAATGCTGAAAATGATGGAACTTAGCCAACTTATACATGCTAATTATATACATATACATATATTGGTTAAATATTCCAACACTTAACCACCCTTTAGTTAAGTTAACTTACATGGTTAGGATACATAGGTCATTTCACTTAAATAATCAATGGCATAATAGGCAATTCACCTAAAAAGACACCATGGTCATTCTTTACATTGACAAGGGTAGCATGGTCATTAGTCATATTTTCCATAATTCACAATTTACTTATTTCCAATTCAATTCAAGCCATTTTTGATCCAAACTTATTTCATCATACTTGAACTTTATTCCTCAATCAATTACACCATAATTGATTTGTCCCAAATCTCTTGTCACACCTCAAAATGCTAATTTCATTAACTAGTAATAATTATCCATAATTTACCATAATTACAATTCTTTACATATCATAACATTATGAATTTCCTACGAACCATTCCGGTTCCATATTCAATAACCTCACTTTTCAATATCTTCAATAAGCAGAATACTCACTTTTTCCATAAACCGCTTCCTCGAAAAGCGAACCTCGACCGAATTACCACAATCCACCATCATTTAATTATTTACACTCCTAATATCATACCTTGACTTTAATGTCCTTATTCACTTATTTACATAACGCACATAATACAATTTTCAACGTATTTAAAATCTATGTTCCTTATACTTATATTTAAGAGCATTCTCTTTTTGTCTTTACACATCATACCACGATTATCTTATTTCCATCATTTAATATCAATTTCCTTAATAACTTTACAATATTCACACATCATTATCCGTACCATTTCTTTAATCATGAATGGACCAATTAGGTCGAACTATTCCTTATTCACTGCACATACATATCTACTTTAATTTACCATTTTCATACCATCGCCTCTCCAGGCCTATTCATTTAGTTCATTATTAACTTTCATAACTACAACTTATTTCGCAAATTCTTTGCTTATTTCCATTCTTTCCTCAAATTTCAACTTTCCTTTCTTTATCAGATTAAATATACATATACACGTATTCAACCTACCACATAGGTCATATATAGCACATTGATTAAATAATAATTCTTATTTAATCTCTCCTTATTACATTTTGTTGGTCATAATTAGGTTTTAGCTGCTACCCTTTACATAATTAATCATGATCCTTATTTAGAATTTCTGTAAAATCCTGGGGCGTTACATCAAAAGGTATATCTCATCCTTGTTGTCCGATTTATATAATGTCAAAAATGTCCGGGTATACACGATCAATCAAGTAATAAAGTCATAAGAAGGTAGTCGATCCCATAGAGAACAAATACTAATAATTATCAATTAAATATCAATTCAATTCAATTCAAACGTCACCAAGTTCGATTATGAAGTGTTTAAAATAAAAATAAACTAACACTAACTATTAAGAATTGGCTGCCAGATGGTTAAAAGCTTAGGATTACAATTTCCCCAATTGATCACATTAATCACTTCACCCTATTTCCAATTACGTACTACCCAACATGTTGTTAACTTGAGAATGTTTATCTATTTATTAATCTTTTTAAATAATTAATAAAAGACCTATTTCATTTATGTCGCTATGTTTGTGCAAAACATTTAAAATATATTCATTAAGTACAAACTCTCAAATAAGTTACACATGTCACACAAGTATTTTCATCTTATGTACTATTATATTATTCCAAATTAGGATTAACAAGCTCATACATTATCATACCTAGATCTAATATTAGATTTTCTTTTTCAATTCCATCTAAGATATCACAATTAACTGTTAGCCACACAATTAGTGAATAAGCACAAGATATGATAAATAAATTAGTTCAAAAGTAACAACTGAAAATAAAGATGAATTAATTAATGCAAATCAAATGGTTCCATTAAAATCCTAATATAAAATTTAGTTCATCAGAAATGTATCGAAACCCATAATTAGCAAATTCATCAACATTCAAAGTTATCAAATTCAAAAGATTAAAGAGAGAAGAAGAATAGTGAACTCTGTAATATTCTTCCCCCAAATCTGATGCGTTGATCTTCTGGTGTTGTGTTCTTGAAAACCCTAGCTTCCAATTGTCAAATTGTGCTCTCTCCTCGTGAATCCTCCCCTTCAATATGTCTTAAGCGTCTAGTTATCTTTCCCGCACGTTTCCAAGCCTTTGTTTTCCTTACAGAACCCCATTTGGTGTTGCAAAATGCTCTAAGCCAGGATCTGAACAACTGATGCTACAACTCAACGCCGACCGCGCTAAGTTTGTACAGGTTTCAGCGCTGACCGCGCTGAACTTGCATGTATTTACCAAACACTCAATCCTCGACTTTTCAACCTCCCACTAGAGCTAACCCACTTAGGATCAGGCGATCTTTGTCTTAACTTTTCAGTGTCCCTATAGATGAGTTTGAGGTGCTGCTAAGTTGCGTTTAAGCTCGTCCTTTGAATAACTTAGTAGCGTGATCAATTTCTTTCCAAGACGTAGAGTGACTTTCTAGAAACCATAGAGTGCCTTTGAATAGAAACCATAAAGTGCCTTTGAATTTCAGGGATGCTTTGAGCTTGCAGACTTGTAAGCTTTATCTCATAAATGTGCTTGATCAATCGACAACTTTGAAGTCTAGAGATGAAATCTATTTATAAATTTTTCTCTAAAATTGCCTGTTTGGAAGTTACCGTTATTTTATCTGATATTTGCCTCAAAAGTATTATGTTGCAGACTGGCACATTGGCATACTGCTGCAGCTGCCTGATTTTTTAATTTATTGTGTGTTGTGGCAGACTTAGTTTTCACAATATAATTGTTGAAAACATTGCTGATTGGACATTTTTTCTTTCAATCAACACCCTTCGAGGATATTCAAGTTAAAGGTGTGTTGGAGAAGCTTCATGTCAGAATGACTACTAACATGTCAAGAATTGCACTCTATGATTCGAAATATCTAGGATCGTAGAATCAATCCTCAGATATATTCACTCCACGTTCTTTGTAGCTCAATATCAGTCTACTATTCTTTGTAGCTCATGTTGACTTGGTCACACTCCGAATCTTGGTTTTGATGATAACATTATTTCTAATGAAACCTTGGTTATTCTTGTAAGATGAAAACAGCAGGTGAAAACTAATGGCATGCAGCAGACTGTTTTGAGAACTGGTTTAAAGCTACAAAAGGAAAGTCATGTGAAGATTTGGTCTTAGGCTTCATTGTAAGATCTTGGCTATGACTCTTATTTCAATTCAAAGCTCATTAGGTTGCATATCATAAATATAACATTTATAAATCAAAATTGGTATTATATAGTTGTTGCGTGGTCCTTCCCACAAATAAGATTAATCAGAATTTTTTGTTGGACAAATTATGCAACGGGCTGTCCTTTCCTTTGCTAGAGAAATTAATTAAATACTTGATTGATTTGTAAAGGTTTCCTTAAAGGAGTAACTGCTTAAATCTTTCCTTGTCTGGAGAAAGTAAATACTTGATTTATGCAAATAAGGGTTTCCTTAAAAGTGTGATATACCTGTTTTAAATCCTTCCTTGTTGGGAGAAATCAAAAACAATAAATGGTTGATTGATTGATACTATTAAAGGCTTTCCATATTTAATTTTCAGATCAACAAGCCTGGAGGATTTTATGCTAACGGTTATATTAAAATAAGCTGAGTTTGTGGCTTTATATATTTTAACCGAGACATGCTAAAATCTTGTATCCTTTTATGATATGATAGTCACCTTGAATGTTTCATGCTGAGGTGTCATATATTCTTTCCCTTATTGTTGCTTCAGTGTCTATATATACTTTATGTACGTCATCATGAATAGGGATATAAAGAATATTCGTGACCACCTGTAATCAATCTCATGCAAATCACTGGAAATATCTGTTTTGATTAGTTTCCATAGATAATTCGTAACAGTGCCTTTATCACTCCCAACGACTAGTTCCATGTGCATATATATCTTCTGTCCAGCCAACCCGTAAAGACACGAAAAATATTATCTATCTACTGGGTTCTCAAAAAGCTTAAATACACTGGCCAGAAAGCTCTTTTAAGTCTCTCACGCAAACTTTTGTTTCACTGCTGAACCAATCAAGCAATTCTAGTTTCGATTTCAGCCGTGAGTCATCTGAGAGTAACTTGGTGATATCTTATCTCTTGATCATTGCATTTAGTTTTGAGCTTTGTATTGTTATATTGTTCATGCCTTGATCATAGTTTCCTGTGTAATAAGTTTCAAGAATTGTACTAATTTATTTGTCATTGAAAGGAGTGTCACAATAAAGTTCCAAGATAGGTGAACACCGTGGTGAGTAAAAGTACTCAAGCAAGTGCATAGGTGTGCACAAGGAAGCATTGGTGCTTAGGAGGAAGTGTCCTCAAAGGTTGGGAACGGTTATTGTAAGAAAGTGTCTTGTAATTCAATATTATCTTAATAAGAAGAAGTATCCAATATCAAATTGATATTGGACGTGGAGTAGGCCATTAGATAGAGGATAAGGGCTGAACCACGTAAAAATTCTCGTGTTCATGTGAATGTTTATTTTCTGCATGTATTTATGCTTCTAGTATAACTCATCATATTTAATTTCAATCATAAATAACCATATCCTATAAATCTCATCTCCAGTGCAAATCAGTCTCCAAACCAGCAAACTGAAATCTGTTTTCAGCAGACTGATTTACTTACTGTTTTGAATAAACACAAAAATTGGATATAGTTCTTACACCACACTTATTCAACCCCCCATTCTAAGTGTGCCTATTTAAATTTCATTTGGTATCAAAGCTTGGCTCTACTTATCTTGGTCTTAAAGGTGACTTGTAGGGTAAGATCTTGATATGGCACAACTTGGAAGCAACGCACAAGAAGGACAGTCAACCAATCGACCCCCACTGCTACATGGAACTGACAATTACAACTTTTGGAAGTTCAGAATGAGGATCTATCTCAAAAGAGATCCTTGGGAATGGTGGGTCGTAGAGAATGGTCCGGTCATTCCAAGGAAGGATGATGGCACACCAAAAGCTTTAACCGAAATGGATTCTACTGAAGTATACATGACTTCATACGATTCAAAGGCTATGAATACACTTCTCAGTGGCATGGTACAAACTGAAATAGATAAAGTATCCTCATGTAACACGGCCAAGGAAATTTGGGATATTCTTAAGGTAAGTCACGAAGGAACATCAAAGGTACGGGAAGTCAAGCTAAGCATGCTCATGCACGACTACGAGATGTTCAAACTAGAAAAGGATGAAACTATCAAGGAAGCTCAAGCTAGATTTCTGGTACTCATGAATTCATTAAAGCTACTTGACAAAAACATTCCTCAAAATGAAATAAATCGAAAGTTGCTGCGGGCTATGCCCAAAAGGTTTGCATCCAAAGTGACTACGCTTCAAGATTCTTTAAATATTTCTATTATGGATACTTTAACTTTATTTGGTGAACTAGAGGAATATGAACACCAATTGAAAAGATATGATGACGAGGAGGAAACTCCTAGAAGAAAAGTTTTAGCTCTTACTGCAGGAAAAGGAGGAGAATCAAGTGATGACTCAGATGAGGAAATAGCTATGCTGTCCAGAAAATTGAAAGGGTTGCTGCAAAAGAAGAGTAACCGAAGGAACATTATGGGAACCAACAAGTTTAAGGGAAAGCAAAATGAAGAAACCTGTTTTGAATGCGGACGTCCCGACCACTTCAAGAAAGATTGCTTTCAACTAAAGAATAGAGGAAAACCACACTTCAAAGATAACAAGAAGAAAGCTCTTGTCACATGGAGTGATGATGATTCTGAAGTAGAAATCAATGCAAACGATGAGATTGCTCAAATCTGCTTCATGGGACTTGAAGGTGAATCAAGTGAGGTAACTTTAAATTATACTTTGCTTAAACAAGAAAATGAGAAACTACGAGAAAAGAATACGTATTTAAAGGGATTAATAAATACATTAATGAATGAAGTAGATACCTTAATTGAGGAAAGAGAAGAAAGAGATAAACCATCTAAAGATGAAAGTGTATTGAATGCTAAAATTGATTATTTGGATAACTACAACAAAATACTTCACAATAAGGTAAACTTCTTGAATAGTGAAAATGAAAAATTAAAAAAGGAAATAAACACGAGAGATGTGTGCATTGATGCGTTTAACGATAGTCCACACCATAACCTAAATAATGAGGATGGAAAATTGCAAAAAGAAATAGAATCATTAAAGAAAACTTTGTCAAAATTTGTTCAAGGTGAAGAGAACTTAAACGTAATGTTAGGAAAACAAAGACCTAGTTTAGAAAAACAAGGAATTGGATATCAAGTAACAAATAAATTGAACGATACAAAGATGATAAAATCCAAATCACAGTTTAAACTAAATCACTGCTCTCCTTTTACAACTTGCATAAAATGTGGAATTAAGGGACACCTAGATGTTAATTGTAATAAGAAAGGAAAAATGAGATGGGTAAGAAAAGGTGATTTGCCTGCTACTAACTCAAATGGACCCAAACAAATATGGGTACCAAAAACAGTAAACCGATTTCTTGATACAGGTATGTCTCAAAGCAAAAGTTCCATCACAAAAGTGGATTCTAGATAGCGGATGCTCTCGCCACATGACGGGTGACAAATCAAAGTTTTTGGAGCTCTCTCTTAAGAAGAAAAATGGAACGGTGACATTTGGGGACAACAAAACATGCGAAATAATTGGTAAAGGTAAAATAGGAAACGGTAAAATAAACATTGAAAATGTTCATTTGGTCAAAGGTCTTGAATTTAATCTTATAAGTATAAGTCAATTAATGGATAGTGGGCATCAAGTTAAATTTGAGAAAAATAAGTGTTCTATTTATCATGGTACTAACAATTCTACTCTAGTTGCACAACGAGAAGGAAACATCTATACAATTGACTTTGAACAACAACAGAAAGAAATGTGTTTAGCAGCCATGGAAGATGAAGCAAATCTATGGCACAAACGAATGGGACATGTGCACATGGATTTAATAAGGAAGTTATCAACGAAGAATCTGGTAAAAGGGCTACCCAAAATAAACTACGAAAAGAAAGGCATATGTGGATCTTGTCAGCTGGGAAAACAAGTAAGAACATCATTCCATATGAAAAATCAGGTATCAACTTCATCACCTTTACAATTATTACATCTTGATTTATTTGGCCCAGAAAGGCATGCTAGTTTAAATGGCAAATTCTATGCTTTTGTAATTGTAGATGATTTCTCTAGATATACTTGGGTAACATTCCTTAAGACTAAAGATGAAGCATTTAGGGATTTTGAAAGACTTACAAAAAATTTGGAAACAAAGTATAATCTTAAGCTCATAAGAATAAGAAGCGATCATGGTGGGGAATTTCAAAAAGGGTTCATAACATTCTGTGAACAAAAAGGAATTAGTCATGAGTTTTCTGCACCAAGGACACCCCAACAAAATGGGGTGGTGGAAAGAAAAAATAGAACTTTACAAGAAACCGCACGAACACTATTACAAGAAGGTAAACTTCCACAAAAATTTTGGGCTGAAGCTGTAAATACATCTTGCTACATTTTAAATAGAGTACTTATTCGTCCCATTCTTTTAAAAACACCCTATGAGTTGTTAAATGGAAAGATACCCAACATAAGTTACTTCAAAGTATTTGGATCAAAATGTTTTATACTAAACACTAGTGGTAACCTAGGAAAATTCGATGCTAAATCATATGAAGGAATTCTGATTGGTTATTCGCAACAAAGGAAAACCTATCGTGTGTTTAACATTAACAAATTATGTGTTGAAGAATCTGTTCATGTCAGTTTTAGTGAGTCTAACATCGATCTGCCAAAGGAAAGAGAAGATGATGCAGGAAATATGGAGGCTGCAGTCACTACAGCAAGACAGAATACTGAAAACAGCTTGCTGGAATCACAATCAGCAAAACAGACCAAAACAGCATACCAAATGCAGAATTACAGCAAAATCAGCAAAGCAAATCTTCAAATTAGCAAACCGATTTGGAAGCTGAATTGGAAAACCAGAATGAGGAATCCCAAATTTCAAGCCCCATCCAACATCAAGAACAACAACACAACATTCCGATGCGAAAAACAGCAAGACACATCAAAAATCATCCTCCAGAGAACATAATTGGTGATATCAATCAAGGAATTACCACAAGACGAAGTGTACAAAATATGTGTGCCTTCACGGCATTCTTGTCTCATATAGAACCAAAAAATACGAAGGAAGCACTTCTAGATGAAAATTGGATTATTGCTATGCAAGAGGAACTTCAACAATTTCAAAGATGTCAAGTATGGGAGTTGGTGCCTCCTCCAAATGAAGTTTCAATCATTGGAACCAAATGGATATTCAAGAACAAGCACGATGAACATGGAAATATAACCCGCAACAAAGCAAGACTCGTGGCTCAAGGGTATAATCAACAAGAAGGGATAGACTATGAAGAAACGTTTGCCCCAGTGGCAAGATTGGAGTCCATTCGAATCTTACTTGCGTTCGCCTGCTAAAAAAAATTTAAACTACATCAAATGGACGTAAAGAGCGCATTCCTAAACGGATACATAAATGAGGAAGTCTATGTTAAACAACCTCCTGGATTTGAACACGAGAAGTATCCTCATCACGTATACAAACTCAGAAAAGCACTCTACGGACTCAAACAAGCTCCAAGGGCTTGGTATGAAAGGTTGAGCAAGTATTTACTATCCAAAGGATTTACAAGAGGTAAAATTGATTCTACATTATTTATTAAACATGAAAATAAAGATATTATCATTGTTCAAATATATGTAGACGATATTATTTTTGGTGCCACTAATGCATTGCTTTGTGAGTGGTTTTCTAAGTGTATGCATAAGGAATTTGACATGAGTTTAATGGGAGAGCTTAACTACTTCTTGGGTCTTCAAATCAAACAAACTAAAGATGGTATTTATATTCATCAAACCAAGTACATCAAGGATTTGCTAAAGAGGTTTGGATTCGAGGAGTCAAATTCAAAGGCCACACCAATGAGTACAACAATCAAGCTGACTACAGACGAGAAAGGTATTGATGTAGAAATCACCAAATATCGAGGTATGATTGGAAGTTTATTATATCTGACTGCGTCACGCCCTGATATTATGTATAGTGTTTGTCTTTGTGCACGCTTTCAAGCAAAACCAAAAGAATCACACTTAACTGCAGTTAAGAGAATATTTAAATACTTATGTGGCACTATCAATTTGGGCTTGTTTTATCCAAATGTGAGGATTTTGATCTAATTGGTTATTCAGATGCTGACTATGCAGGCTGTCAAACAGATAGAAAGAGTACAAGTGGTGCTTGTACATTTTTGGGACAAAGCTTAGTTTCATGGCATAGCAAAAAGCAAACTTCTGTTGCTCTATCAACAACAGAGGGTGAATATCTAGCAGCCGGAAGTTGTTGCTCTAAAATTCTTTGGATGCGTCAAACCTTAATTGATTTTGATATTATGTGTGTTACTGTACCCATTGTATGTGATAACACTAGCACTATTGACATATCTAAGAATCCTGTCTTGCACTCACGAACAAAACACATTGAAGTAAGGCATCATTTTTTAAGGGATAATGTATCAAAAGGGTTGATTAAATTAGTCTTTGTTCCCACAGATCACCAATTAGCTGATATATTTACCAAACCATTAGGTGAAGAAAGATTCTGTACATTAAGGCGTGAACTTGGTATGTGTTTAATTTCATAATTCTCTATAATACATATCTGCATGGAAAGCTTAATTTACGTGTCTGCTTAAACATAATACAGGACGTTATGGTAATATAGTAACGTAGAGTTCAAAAATGGGTCACGTCGGTTTTGGTAACCGTGTTCCTTCTCTTTCTCTCTCCTTCATCTTTGTCAAAAACGAAACTGCTACGGGTTTTCTCTCTCATACTTTACTCATCCTCTCCAAAACCGATCAAAACCCTCTCAAACAAAACCCTTCATCTTCAAAGCCACAAGTTGAAGAAGAATGAGGACTCGGACCTCCAAGCGAATCAGGGAAGAAGGATCAAGCACCGACGAAGGCACCCCGACTACTGACAAATCAAGATATCCGAAGAAACCGAGCATGGGTACATCAACGGACCTCAAACAGTCAAAGGGAAAAGGGAAACTCCAAATCAAATCTACCGAAATCAGTCCCAAATCGGTAATACCCTTCTCTTCCTTCGTCACTAGAAACTATTTTCGTGGAAACAACTTTGAGGCTCGATTTCAAACCCACATTATGTCAAAAACTTTACTCTATGAGAAATCTTTGGATTTGTTTATGTATAAGCAATCCACACTTGAAGCACTGTTTGAATCCTGTGGTATTGCCTCAATGATTTATCCCCCCACCACTGCATACCCACAACTTGTTCAACAATTTTATGCCAATTTTGAACTAAAACAGGGAACTTGCACTTCTCTGGTTAAGGGAAAGTTGTTCGAGTTTTCTGATGAAGTTTTAGGGAGTATTCTCTCCATCCCGTGTACTGGGTCATGCCCTTTCACACTGAAAGGTGCAATGCAAGTACCTCTCTCCCCTATTACACAACTTCAAACTGTGATGGATGATCCCTCTCTCACAAATGTAGTTCTTCCCACTACCATTGAGGTATCACCCACAACAGTAGTGCTTCATAAAATTGTACGATCCAACTTGATGCCTCGCACTGGAGGTGGGGCTAATTTTACTTTCCAAGATCTTATTCTTGTTTCCACTATAATGAAAGGACTGGAATTTAATTTAGCCTCAATGATCATGCTCCATATGGAAAGTTGTGTCAAACAAAACAAGAAATCCCTTCCGTACGGTGGTCTTCTTACTAAGGTCTTTCAATACTTTGACATTTCTCTAGACTCTGAGGCATTCCTTCCACTCACTGACTCCATTGATTCGGAGAATCTTAAGCTGTCTCACTTAACCCTCACAGATGGTCAGTTTGTTCGTCTCCCTAGAGAAACCCACCTTGACCATACCTCTCAGTTGCCACACTCAAATACTCCTCAAACTCCTGAGATAACCTCTCTTCTTCAACAAATTCTAGCTAATCAAACCGAGTTGAAGACTGACATGGTCGAGTTAAAATCTGCTATGTCTACTGGCCTGACGGAACTGAAACAAAGGCTCACTGCACTTGAAACAAGAGAACACCCTGTCCCTTCTCCAGAGTCTAACAAACTGTTTAAACGTGTTGAAGATGAGTTTATCGACCTACAGGCTGGGTTTGAAGTTCAAACAACTGCTATGGTGGCTGCACTGCAAAGGAAACTGAATAGGAATGCCTGCCAACTCAGTCAGGAGATCAAATTCGTTAGCAGTCAACTCGGAATTTTGGGGTCGTTTGTTGCTCGTCGCTTTAATGACTTTGGCCATCGCCAAGCTTTCTCTCCTGTTCCGGATTGGCCTGAGATTAACTGGATGGCTGAATATGTGGGTGACTTTATAGACTTACGCATTAATCCTGACATTCACATCCCCCGGCCACCTCGTTTTGCCCACGAACTATCCGATGAGGAACGACTGACCCGTGTCTTGCATCGTCCTTACTTCACCCGCCGGGCTGAAAACAACGTTGTAATTGTCGACCTTGATGATTGCTTCTCTGTTTTCTTCCTCTTTCTCTTATTGGGTCTGTAATAACTCTACTATTCTGTTGCTTACTGCTACACTATGTTTTGAAACATTTCATGCTACTGGCTTAATTGGTACTTATTACTTGTTACTACTCTCGTCTCATTACTCTTTTTATTGATGACAAAGGGGGAGAAAAACAGGACTGCATGGTTTTAGGGGGAGCTTATTAAGTTTTCAGGTTATTGGTTTTCAAATTATTAGTTTTCAAAACCTTCTGTATACTTGATGCATGGTTTTAGGGGGAGCTTTAATTTTATTGTTGTCATCATCAAAAAGGGGGAGATTGTTGACTTGGTCACACTCCGAATCTTGGTTTTGATGATAACATTATTTCTAATGAAACCTTGGTTATTCTTGTAAGATGAAAACAGCAGGTGAAAACTAATGGCATGCAGCAAACTGTTTTGAGAACTGGTTTAAAGCTACAAAAGGAAAGTCATGTGAAGATTTGGTCTTAGGCTTCATTGTAAGATCTTGGCTATGACTCTTATTTCAATTCAAAGCTCATTAGGTTGCATATCATAAATATAACATTTATAAATCAAAATTGGTATTATATAGTTGTTGCGTGGTCCTTCCCACAAATAAGATTAATCAGAATTTTTTGTTGGACAAATTATGCAACGGGCTGTCCTTTCCTTTGCTAGAGAAATTAATTAAATACTTGATTGATTTATAAAGGTTTCCTTAAAGGAGTAACTGCTTAAATCTTTCCTTGTCTGGAGAAAGTAAATACTTGATTTATGCAAATAAGGGTTTCCTTAAAAGTGTGATATACCTGTTTTAAATCCTTCCTTGTTGGGAGAAATCAAAAACAATAAATGGTTGATTGATTGATACTATTAAAGGCTTTCCATATTTAATTATCAGATCAACAAGCCTGGAGGATTTTATGCTAACGGTTATATTAAAATAAGCTGAGTTTGTGGCTTTATATATTTTAACCGAGACATGCTAAAATCTTGTATCCTTTTATGATATGATAGTCACCTTGAATGTTTCATGCTGAGGTGTCATATATTCTTTCCCTTATTGTTGCTTCAGTGTCTATATATACTTTATGTACGTCATCATGAATAGGGATATAAAGAATATTCGTGACCACCTGTAATCAATCTCATGCAAATCACTGGAAATATCTGTTTTGATTAGTTTCCATAGATAATTCGTAACAGTGCCTTTATCACTCCCAACGACTAGTTCCATGTGCATATATATCTTCTGTCCAGCCAACCCGTAAAGACACGAAAAATATTATCTATCTACTGGGTTCTCAAAAAGCTTAAATACACTGGCCAGAAAGCTCTTTTAAGTCTCTCACGCAAACTTTTGTTTCACTGCTGAACCAATCAAGCAATTCTAGTTTCGATTTCAGCCGTGAGTCATCTGAGAGTAACTTGGTGATATCTTATCTCTTGATCATTGCATTTAGTTTTGAGCTTTGTATTGTTATATTGTTCATGCCTTGATCATAGTTTCCTGTGTAATAAGTTTCAAGAATTGTACTAATTTATTTGTCATTGAAAGGAGTGTCACAATAAAGTTCCAAGATAGGTGAACACCGTGGTGAGTAAAAGTACTCAAGCAAGTGCATAGGTGTGCACAAGGAAGCATTGGTGCTTAGGAGGAAGTGTCCTCAAAGGTTGGGAACGGTTATTGTAAGAAAGTGTCTTGTAATTCAATATTATCTTAATAAGAAGAAGTCTCCAATATCAAATTGATATTGGACGTGGAGTAGGCCATTAGATAGAGGATAAGGGCCGAACCACGTAAAAATCCTCGTGTTCATGTGAATGTTTATTTTCTGCATGTATTTATGCTTCTAGTATAACTCATCATATTTAATTTCAATCATAAATAATCATATCCTATAAATCTCATCTCCAGTGCAAATCAGTCTCCAAACCAGCAAACTGAAATATGTTTTCAGCAGACTGATTTACTTACTGTTTTGAATAAACACAAAAATTGGATATAGTTCTTACACCACACTTATTCAACCCCCCTTCTAAGTGTGCCTATTTAAATTTCAGCTCTGTCCTCACTTTACGTTTCTTTATAGATTTTGCATTCTGCTCATTTGCCTGAAGTCGTTCTGCAATCTGGGAGTTTTCTTTAGTACTCTACGTTATTGACATCTTCATTTCAGCTCAACGACTCTTTCAAACTTGCTTAGTCCATTCTGCGATCTTAGTGAACTAAGTCTTCAGCCTTGTGAACTTGGACTTTCATTCTTTATACAAGTTCTACACTCTACTATTTTTGATCAATTTAACAAGTTTGATCCCTAAGTGCTTGTACATTGAAAGACTCTATAAGGACTTTATAAAATGATAAAGTTTTAATTCCTGAGTCCTTGTACAATGATTATCTCTTTAAGGGTTTTTTCAATATTACTTGTTTTTCTTTATACAAATATTCATTAAGCTCATTGTCATCATATCATCGTTAAATCCATCAGCAGTGTTTAGACATAAATGCATTAACAGTGTAGCGTAGATTAAGCAATTTCAATTTAGTAATAGTGCATTAATAAATAGATATCAATTTTGACTAACTCAATAATTATATTTGTTATTTTAATTTTTTTCCCTATTGCATATGTTTACTTAATTATACACAATTCAAATACTGTTTATAATTTAGTTTAATTTCTTGACAAATTAATATTGAATGATCCAACATCACTATTTACAAATAGTCCAACTACAAAAGATATAAAACTATATTCAATGAAAAAATATAATAAAAAAAAATTCAAATATCACAACTGGCGAATAGTTAAGACAGATCTATTATACAAGTTCTAGTTTGACTATATCAAAAGAGATGCCAACTAGCCTTAGAATAAATAATTAATTGCTAGTTTAGTAGTGTGGTGTGAAGATAAAATTATAATTTAAACCATGAGAATATATATAAGATTAATACTGACTTTTTAAAAGTCAATTTTAAATATTTTAAAATATAAATTTGAGATAAATTTATTTAGTTAATGTCAATATAATTATAAATATCAAAATTATTTAAAAAATACAACTAATTTTACGATTTATTGCTTTCAAATTTTAAATAAACCATATGATCAATTTTAATTTAAAAATATCACAAATTGACTTGTATAATAAAATAAACTCTTTTTATGAAACAAAAAATGTAATAGTTGAAACTTTATCTTTTTACGAAACAAAAAATTTAATAGCTAAAACTTTAATTTTCTTATGAAACGAGGAAACAGAGTAATAAAAATAAATACATGCTACATGACAAATCATCACTTAATTCACTTCATAAAAATAGAAGGCATCAATTGATTCAGCTCCGTACTACATTAGAATGAAAAAAAGAAAAAATATTACATAATTACTAGTTTTATTAATTTAGCCATCACTATAAAAAGGAAAAAAAAATTGCAGCCAATCTATACATGCCATCGATCCGCATTCAGAAAACCAAACCTCTTTCAGCCATTCGATTAAAATCTAATCAACTGCTCACATAAGTAAATGCTTTGCCAACACTGATAAATAACCCCCGCCCCCAAATTTTGTTATAGCAATCTGCAAAATCAATATTTCAATATTGACTTTATAAAAAATTATTTATAAATATAATTATATGTAGAATATATTTTTACTTGTATACTTTAAAACTCAAAATTTTTAGTATATGATATAATATTTCATTTACCATTCTACAAAAATTAGGCTTAATGAATGCTTATTATTCATATATGTTTAATCTCCTTTTGAGTGCTTTATTAGTATTATTGTCACATCCCAGATTTTTAAAAAATTTTTTAAATAAGAATCTTGATTAAGAAAATAAAGGTTAAAAGTTAAAATCTAATTTGGAAGGGCAAAAAGTGTAAAGAAATGATTAAATCTATTTTATTATTTAATCAACGTGTTTAAAATGACCTATGTGGTTGAATTTCTACAGAGTGACTCTTGATGTAAAAATAATTCTATAGAGGTTACGAGGATCAGTCATTAATTTATGGTACATTAGTGACTTGATAGATAATGAAATTATAACAAATATAATTTACTATGGTTAAATAAAAATAGAACGGATTAAAGGCAAATGATGAGATGTAATATCTACGATTAAGTAGTCAGAAAGAAATTTTTATAAGACACTGTGTTGTGTTAGAATGTGGTAGGTTGAATGTATTTATATATATATTTGATCTAATAATGAAAGAAAAGTTAAGACTTAGAGAAAAGTTAAGATAAGGGAATAATGTATAAATTAAGCTTATTTATGATAATTAATAACTAGCTTGATGAATTGGCATTAAGAGACTAGATTAATAGAATGGTAAGGTAAGGAAATCAAGAAGATTTCAACAGGTAAGGTAAGGTATGACTAAATATGCCGAAATGATAAAACAGTTTAACATAATCTGTATATTAGGGATTAACTGAGTAATAAGAATTATAGGATTTAGATATCTGAAATTGATTAATGAATTTACATTAATTGATTGAATGGAGCTGAGTATTTAGACGATGTATAAATACAGAAGATAATACTCTCAAATATGAGTATATATATTAAGTAAACGAACGAAATGATATAAAAGTCATTAAAATGGTAATATGAGATAAAATGGTGAATGATAATGGATTTTGGTAATCCGATCAGGTATGATATGACATAAAATATGTGTTATATAATTATAAAAGAAATATATATTTTTTGAAAGATGGACGTGAGAATTAATATACACGATTTGAGCATTTTTTATTTTTATCGAATGTTCGCTTTTCGAAGAAGTATTTTTAGGAAAAATGTGAGCGTGTCTATTAATTGAAATAATGGGAATTAAAAATGATGAAATATGAAACCGATAAGGTTCATAAAGAACTAGAAACGTAATTCTAGTTAAGAAAAATGATTTTGTTGGTTTATGGCTAAATAACTAATTAAGCAAATTCAATGAAATTAAGTGAAAGTGTATGATCGGAAAGGAAATTAGCTAGTGAGTGTATCTAGTTAATTAAACTGGATAAAGTTCAATTGAGGTTAATAGATATGAATAAATCAAAGTAGGAAAAGAAACATGATCCATGTGAGCAGAAATAGACCAATGGGAGAAGAGTTAGAACTTTCCTTAAATGTAAAGTTGCTTAAAAGAGAAAATTTTCTTAATTGGAAACTTTCTATATAAGGAAAATCAAGAGAAAATGGCAAATGACCAAAATATCATTGAAAATTGAATTAACGACCTTTGTGTCCTAAAAGGGGAAATGACCAAAGTACCATTGACAATTGAATTAATGACCTTTGTGTCCTAGAAGAGGAAATGACCAAAGTACCCTTGACAATTGAATTATTGAATTAATGACCTTTGTGTCCTAAGAGGTGAAATGACTAAAATGTCCTTGACTAAATATGAGAAAAGACCAAAATAACTTTAGTTGTGTTAGCCATGGTTATGTTAATTAACCACACTTGAGTTAAGTCTCCACAAAACGCCTAGCAAAGCAAGAGAGCAATTCATTTTGTTCATGTATCAAACCCTAGGAGAGAGAGAGAGAGAGAGAGAGAGAGAGAGAGAGAGAAAAGAAGAAGAAGAAGAAGAAGAAGAAGCCATGGAAGCTTGCCATGAAAAGCTTGAGATTTTAAGCTTGGATGGTTGGATGATCATGGAGCAATGAATAAAGTTGAAGGTCTTGACATGTTAAAGCTTTCTATATGAGGAAGTGGATCATCCAATAAGATTTAAAAGTTTTCTAAACTTAAAACTTTAGTTTATATAAGCTTAAGTATGTATTTATGGTTAAAAGTAGAAGTTATGGATAGTTATATGTTATAGGATGGAAGTTCATGGTGAAACCTTAAGTTATAAGGTTGAACATGATAGTATGATGTGTATTTATATGTTAGATAGCATTTTAAATACTTTAATGTATTGAAAGTATGATTTTAAAAGTTAAAACTAGTTATGTAGTAATATGTTCATATAAACATATTTTGAATGTAAATAATTTGGGAACAATTCGTATATGTGTAGTATAAGTCTACAAATGTTTAAAATGAACTCTTTAATGAGTGTATGGAAAGTGAAGTCTAAGAATTGAAAAATGAGTTTTATGAAAAAATTATGTTAAGTAGATGAAAATCCAACTCCAACGTGATTTTTTTGGCAATTTTTGAGAGTTAAGTGGTGAAATTAGGTTTGATCACTTAGTTATATGTAATTACACGTGTCTACATTGGTTTTGTAGTCAACGAATGAAAATTTGAATGAAAATGTGTTTCGGGCAATCGAAATTGATCGTTTCGAGTTAAAACGATTTTTACGGACAAATAATGCCTATTGAAAACCTAAGTTATTTTAACGATCTAGACAAGTGTTATATGTGTATGTAGGCTAAATTAAGTGTTAGAATGAACGTTAGAAGTGAATGACCAAAAATCACTAGTTGACGAAAAATGTTAAAAATGTGTTTAAACACTCTTTTGCGGGCTATTGTTTCGATAATTTTAAGAAGCCGAATGTGCCAAGTTGTATTTTTAAAAAAAATACTATATAGTAAAGTCTAGCTATGGTTCAAATTTGAACTTAATTGGATGTAAGATGAAGGAATTAAAAATTAGTAAAGTGACTACAAAAATTAAGTTTTCTGAAATCTGCAGACTGCGCCTAGGCGCAGTGTTATGTACTAAATACTGCGCTGGGGCATAATGAACTGAGAAGAGTTGGCTGGGGGCGCAGTCAAAGCTCGTTGGGGCGCAGTGCCTTGTACCCAATTTTTTTTTAATGTTGTCCAAAAAGCTGTGTTTTGATATGATATGATTGAGATATGTTATGTAAACCCTATATTGATAAAAAAAAATTAAAAAAAAATGTTCAATAAGGTGGGTGTTAAGGTATAATGGAACAATGAATGATACACTACAAGAAAAAGGCTCAATTCCGACGGAACATTCCGTCGTATATAGACCTATTCGGTCGGAAATAGTATAATCTCGACGGAAAATTCAGACGTCGATTCGGACTGAAATAAGCGTGTTGGGATTAATTTCGTCGAAAATTCGGTCGGAAATAATCTATACTGACGGATTTCCTTTCGTCGATATTTTTGTCGGAAATAACTAACTATGACGGAATTCTTTCCATCAAAAGTAACAAATTCCGTCGATATTTTGTGTCGTAGTATCGACGAAACTTCCGTCGCAATAGGTTACCTCTGTCGAAAATAGTATCTTATTTCCGACGAAAATTTCGTCGTAATTAAGTATTCCGTCGGTAATGTTGCTACCGATATTTATGAAATTAATTATTTAATGCCACAATTCCGACGAAAAATCCGTCGAAAATATTAAATTCCGTCGGAAATATTAGAATTTTTTTTTAATGTTCTTTTTGCTTTTTCAGTGCCAGTTTTAAAACCACATTTTTGTACCTGCAAACCTGCTTTATCCCAACAACACAACAGCAATCCATTCTTTTATGTTCACACACTTGATATAAATATAAACGACGACACATTATAAAATAAATCATCGTTTAAAAGTACAATACTTTACAAAACTAAACAAAATTATGATGAATTACAATCAATTAAGCTAAATTAAAGTAAGTACAACTAAATTATAATCTATAAAACTAAATGAAACTAGTACTACCAGCTGTTTACAAAGAATCATCGCCTGGAGATCGACGGTTCTGCTGTGGTGTATGAAAATCATCGTCGTCACACCCCCCCCCCCCCCCCCCGCGCTCGCAATTGGCATCGCCAACATGCTCGAAATTGCCATCCTGTTAATACAATTACAAATATAAGTCATTAGTCCATACTTGAGACAAAAACTCATAGTTAAATAATTATTGTAGAACATACAGAATATACAACTTAAATTGAATAAAATACCTGTGCAGTCGGGCGCTGAGTCAGCATTGGGCCAAAAGCCTCTAACAACAGGGTAGTCACCATCCGAATCACCTCGTCTCGTATCGCGGTGAACTGCTCCGGAGATATGCCCGTACTCTCGACACTGGCCCTTGCTGCAACGTCCTGAGCAAGCTTGTGAAGACGAGTACTGGTAGGTAGGCTCTGACTACGGAATATCGGATCCGTACGAAACGTCTCCGACACCGCTGCCATAACCCGCTGAAATAACACGTCATCCAAGCCAACGCCCGTATGAGATTGTCCAACATGTCCTCTCGAACGCTGGCTAGAACCTGAAAAATTAAATATAACAAAAATAAATAAATTGAATATCAATATAAATTTTGAATTAACAAGCAACATACTACAATAAATACCTCCGGTCAATGTATATGTCGGCAGTCCCAACACTCGATATCTGCTCGTAGTACTACTAGGGGGATCTTGAGACGCGACCCAAAGAGCCATCTCCTCATCCCTAGATAAGCTAATGTCGGACGGAAGGTTGGTAGAATCTCCCTTAGCAGCCTGCAACTCAGCTACACGCTTGTCCAGAAGGCTCTGAAATCGGTCCTGCAATTTATTATGTATATGGTAGTTTATTGACTCATTTAATTAAGTACATGATATTAATTATTACATAACTTTATAAAAACTCTTACCCGTATAGCTGCAGCTGCCTGTGACATAGTACATTCCTTTGGCGTGTGGGCTCTATCCCAGAACTCGATCATGGTGGGAGGTCGTCCCAACTCACTGCTCATGACCTACCAAATAAATTTTTACTTTAACATTTATTTAGTACATATTTTTATGAGAATATTAAAGTAAACTAAATATATACATACCGATTTAACTTCTTCAAATGACCGTGAACCCGTAGTATGTACTACTCGGAGTTGGCTACGATTTTTCTTCATTTGTTCTGATTTTTTTTTGAAGTCATCAGCATTCCAATGAGTACATATGACCTCCCATGCTGCAACTGAGACAATATCAGGCTGATGGTCTCGAATAGTAGTACCGGGGTGGTCTACAACTGCCCGGGTAGCCCTATGTCTCATCTCGTACAACCAGCCGGCATAGTTCTTCGCGACATGTGCAATAATAACACCGTCGCCGACTGTCTGAGAGATGCCCTCCTCATATCTAAAATAAATCTAAGAAAAAGAACTAACTTATCAGAAAAAATAAATTGAATGTGTAAATTGTATGTACGTATACACTTTAAATTATTTAAAATAACTTACGTGAAATTCACGTAACATGGTATCCATGAAGGAGGCATCATGCTGCGCGTACTGCATAAATCGCATGCAGCCAATGGGGAGGTGTGTCAGACATATGGCATGTAAAGTGGCTTTAGCCACATGATCCATAATACTACAATACAAAACAAAGAACGCAAAGTTATGTTTATTGTTTTACAAAATAAATTAATTCAATTTAACATAACGCTATTTTACACTTACTGCACAGAATCGACATTTACGCGGACAATATGCGCAACAGCTGGCGGGCGACCAACTTACCCGAGGTTCGTCCCTCGGGGACGTCTGCGAATAGTATCTGTAAGTAAAATAGAATAATTAATGTTAATAAATCAATTCCCAAAATATAACCTACAAATAGTAAGCAAAACAAATTAATATTTAAGAAAACCTACTACCTGACGATGATGACCCGCCCTGAGTACTGTCAGAGGATCCTGCACGACCACCACCGCGACAACCGCTACCACTATGCCTAGCTATAAATGTACTACTGAAATACAAAAAAAAAATGCAATTAATATGCTGTTAATTAATTTAATTAAATAAAATATACTTCTTAAGTTTATATTTAGTACGTCGTCAAACCCATCAGAATCATTTTCATAGTCATCCTCGGATTCTAACACGACTTCTTCATTATCAGTTTCGTCATCGTTATTATCTTGTATAAAGACATATTCATCGTCAACCACGTCTTCCTCGACTTCATCCTTATCGGGTAGGTCAATGACATCTACCAACACATCGTCGTTATGTAGGACTACCTCACTTGATTTGCTAACATCATCCTGCAATGGCTTATCTGTCCCAGACATATTAGTATCATCAAATGGACGAGTCTTTGTTATGACAACTGTATACCAGGGGCTTTTACAAATTACGACATTAGATGCGTAATACACTTGAGTCGCTTGACTAGCTAATACGAATACGTCAGCAGAATGTAACTTTCACTTTATATTTACTGTGACGATTCTGTTACGATCAACTTTAACACCCTTCTCAGTATCAAACCAACGACATTTAAATGTAACTACCTTTTTACCCCCGGGATAATTGAGCGTAATTACTTCCTCTAAACGTCCATAATAGTTGGACTCCGAATCTTGGTAACAACTGCCCAACACGACAATACCAAAATTTACTGAAGTCGGTTCATTTATGTCATCGACATTAAATCTATACCCATTGACGATATAGCCGGGAAATGAACTAATCAATTTGTAAGGTCCTTCAATTACATCTTTAAAACGCTCATAATTGTTGTCTTCTGCAACCCTTCTCTTAAACCACTGTTGAAAATTTGTAGTCGTGAATGATTCCAACTGTACTGCATTTAAGCTCGGGTTTAAAGCACACGCTTCGTCTTCGAATGCACTGAAACAGTTATAACATGATTTAATTGTAGGCTAGGCTTTTAAAAATTAAATTTTTATAAATACTATGTATATACGTTACGTATGACGATACTTCGGGCATATTTAGATGCACATATGTAGATACAATTTTCAAATCTTTTTCGCTTAAGTACGTCATCGTCTCATGGCCAAATGGTTTAGCCGGATAGGAAAATACAACTAACTCATCAACACATGATTGGACTCCGACGACCTCATTTCAACTTAAACGATTGTGTTTCATTATGACAACATCCTCAAAATACAATGAGCTGAAGTTGACAAGCTCTTCCTCCGTGTACTATTCAGCAATAGAACCCTCTACACGAGCTTTATTTTTTACTTTCTGCTTTAAACGACGCATGTACCTAAAATACAATAAGTAAGTTCACAAACATTACGAATATGAGTTATGAATATCATCAAAAAAGAAATGTAAACGATAATACCTCTCAAACGGATACATCCATCGATATTGCACAGGTCCTCCATGCTTAAGTTCATATGGCAGATGAATAGGCAAACGCTCTATTGAGTCAAAAAACGCCCGGAGGAAATATCATTTCTAACTTGCACATTGTCAACACTATATTTTTCTCTATCTGCTCCACATCAGTATACCTTATAATCGTTGAACATAGATCCCGAAAGAAATTTGAAAGTTCGATTAAGGCGTCTACACTTTTTCTGGGTAACATCTTGCAAAATGCAATTGACATCAATTTTTGCATGAATACATGACAATCATGATTTTTGAACTCAGTAATTTTCAACTGTTCAACCTTACTAGAACGACATATATTAGAAGCATATCCATCTGGGAGCTTCAACGCACTTATCCATTAGCAGATGTCTTCAACTTGTTGCTTGGTTAAACATAATGGAGCTTTAGGTTTTGAGTTGTTATGTCGAAGCCACAAATCTGGCCATATGTTAAGTGTCTCCAGATCTTTTCGTGCATTGTCGTTGTCTTTTATTTTACCACTCGCATCTAGCACGGTGTAAAAAAAGTTCTCAAATACATTCTTTTCAGTATGCATTACATCTATACAGTGACGAACTGAAAGCGACTCCTAGTACGACAACTCGAAGAACATGGGCGAATGCGTCCAGTTATGAGCCTTGCCCTAATCTAGTGCTCTATATTTACTGTGCTCCTTCCTTGGTGGTGGAAATTTTAGATCGTTCAGCCAACCGAAAACCTCGCTGCCTGACAATCGACTGACAACCCCCTTTTTCTCTGTTTTTCTATTAAACTGTGTAGACATCTTTCTGTAACTGTGATCAGCAGGCAATAATCTACGAGCAGTACCAAAGAAACTAATTTTTCGCCCATGTTTTATATGTGTGCCTTGTACATCCCCCATATAAATTGGACATGATAACTTCCCGTGAGTCGACCACTTACTGATCATCCCAAGTATAGAAAAATAAGTGATAGTCCACAACAAGGCTGCCTTCATCAGAAAAGTTTGCTTTATTGATTTGTCATAAGTCTGCACCCCCGTATCCCACAGTAACTTAAGTTCATCGACTAACGGCCTGAGATACACGTTTATGTCTTTTGCAGGACTCTTATTCCCCGGTATGAGTAAAGTCAAGAACAGATAGGGATCCTTCATGCACATTGACGGTGGAAGATTGTAAGGTATCATGATCACTGGCCACATAGAGTATGGTTGACTAAAATTATTAAATGGACAAAACTCATCCGTAGCCATGCCAAGCCTGACATTCCTACTTTCCTCAGCAAATTAAGGAAAATTTTCATCAAACTCCTTCCACTTATCTCCATCTACGGGGTGAGACAACTGACTAGGCGCGATGTCCCTTGTTTTATGCCAAGTCATATGCGCAGCAGTGTGGGTCGACATGAATAGACGCTGAAGTCTCGAGGCAAGAGGAAAGTACCTTAAGATTTTTTTAGGCACACACTTAGTTTTCCCCCCACGTTTAGTTGTCTTGTAACGAAACAGGTTGCAAATGTCACACTGCAGTTTATCTATGTCAGCCCCATAATATAACATGCAATCTTGCTCACAAGCATCGATCTTTGTATACCCCAAATTCAAACCCTTTACCATCTTTTTAACTTCATAATAACTTGAGGGCAGAGTGTGACCATTTGGTAAGAACTCGCTGATAAGCCTAAGCAACACATTGAAACCTCTCTCACTGCAACCATGCTCATTCTTGAAGTGTAAGAGCTTCGTCACTGCAGATAGCCTGGTGTGCTTATCATTTCCATCGTACAGTGGGACAGCAGATTCAGATAGCATATTATAAAAGGCTGCTGCTGTGTCCTTTGGCTCTTGATGACCAGTTATTGACGACTGCTCATTTGCACCCCAATCAATATTGTTAGGGCCATACGCATCAACCAACATCTCCACGGCATCATAACTATCATCGTATCGATCCCCGTGAATTGTGAAATTTATATAGGCACACTTAGAAGGGGGGTTGAATAAGTGTGAGACAAACAATATCCAATTTTTGTACTTTTGAAAAATCTGCTGAGTATGCAGTCTACTGTTTCTAGAAATGCAGTTTGTTATAAAACTGATTTACTGTTTTTGACAGAAAAACTGTTTTGTTATTTGTTACTTTGAAAAACGACTTTGTTGCAGTATTTAATGATCTAACTGGTAATGAATAATTTGTAACTAATCAATATTTTATAAATAATTATTCACTTTTGAATATTGCCAAAACAATAACCCAAACAAGATGATCAAGCAGTAAAAGGAACACAACGAATTTTTTACGTGGTTCGGCCCATACACTCTATTCTAGTAGCCTACTCCACGTCCAATATCAATTGATATTGGATACTCACTTTATTAATTTTTCAACCGCTGTTACAAGATAAGTTGTACAATTTACCTTGTGCACTTATGCACCCTTTGAGTACTTATACTCACTTGAGCACTTTTGCTCCCCTTGTGCGCTTATGCACCCCAAGCACCTATGCTTTCACAACCTTGTAATAACAACCCTTTAGCACAACTTTGAATAAAACAACCGATAGACCACAAACCTAGTCTATCAATACCATTATAGGAGAACAAGACTGATTACAAAATAAATACTATGATCAAGGCTATTAATATAAAACAATTCAAAGCTCAACTAGATGCAATGATCAAAGTATGAGATATCACCAATATAAATCAACGACGCAAGAGTTCTGAACAATGGTTTGTCCAGTAGCTTTTCTTCAGAATCCTTTTTGATCGAGATAACTCGTGAGAATGATAATGATAAGCTCTATTTCAGTTTTTGTATTTCTGTGTCTTTTTCACACACGAATTACCATATATTTATATGCTGAATGAAGACTTGACCGTTGTGACTGATTAGCCATGGTTATAGTTTAGAGAGTAAAAAGGTAATGACCAAGGCGTGAACTCAGCACACAGTCTAGCAATACCAATCAGTCCATAAATTACCGTTTTAACAAGATATTGAAAATATCTTCTGGTTATCCGTTTGGCTACCTTGATGCATGTTTCCTTGATAAAATATAATACTCCATTTGATGCATGCATGGAAAGTTTCCTTGTGTGATATAATATTTGTCCAGCAACATTAAGGCAATAGAGTAACGTTAAAAAGATGATAGGAAAATATCTTCAGTCTTGCCGTTGGCCTCAATTTCCATCTTGATACATGTTTCCTTGAATGATATAATATAATAATCTATTTGATACATGCATGGAAGGTTTCATCACATATTATTCTGTGACCTTGACTCCATAAATTTTGATACCCAGTTGCTCATCCCATCAAATAATCTTGACACTTGTGACTCCATGATTTCGGCTGAGTTTAAAATCATCTTTTGAAATTTCTCATGTTATATGAAAACAAGATAATTACCTTTTAAAAAATATTCTTTTGTTATTATGAAAACATAATTTATGTAATTTATGTTCTGATTATTATTTACTATTATTATTATTATTATTATTATTTATTATTATTATTATTTATTATATAGTTATGCAAATGCATCCTAGAGTTTTGATTGAAATATATTTAAAGCAAAGATCTTACATAAAACCTAAAGACCAAAAATCTTGATTTCCACATTCCAGTAGCTTTTTGATGTGCACGTGATATGGACATTTCAAACCTGTTGCACAAGATTCACAAAAGCTTAGCTCATAACATAGTGTCATCATCAAAACTAAAAGAAGAAGTGTGACTAGGTCAACAAATTGGTTGGCCTATACTGTCACTTATTTCGCTGAACTCAGTTGACTCTCCGTGATGAATCCATACAGTGTACCTATCTACAAACTCGCGCGAATACAAGTCGTACTTAATGTTGTCGGCTTTCTTCCAAATCAGGCTTTTACATTTGAAACACGGGCATCTCATCTTTCCGTTCGAATTATCAGCATGTTTATTGGCAAAATTCAAAAATTTGGACAGCCCATCACGGTACTCAGGCAGTAATCTTCTACCATCAATCGGTATTCTACGGTACATCCAGCTCCGGTCGTCTGACATATTTAACTGAACAATACGGTGTATCAAATTAACCAGAGTGCTTAGCGTATGTGTGTGTATTCATGATTCCTGCATGACTTCAACTTCTAAGTATACGGGTCAGGCTTCTATCCAGTTCCTAGATGCGTCTCCTTACTTGTGTCAACACCTTCAGCACATTTTTTTTTTTGTTTCAAGGAAATTTCGACAGCACCTCCCCATGGTCTCTAAGTACACGAAATAGACCACGTCAACGTAGGCTAAGTATGCACTCAGAGAACATGTAGAGATATCAGCGAAAAGTCCCCAAAACAAATAAAACGTACTCAACTTGTTGGCACAAACCTAAGTGAGAGACATAACATTTAGCAACAGTCTCAGACGGGGGACTATTTGGCATTCACTCCTACTGAGTGAATGTCAAACGAGTTTCTAAGCTCCTAACCAAAGTACATATACAAGTGATTAGAAGGAATTGAATTTATTAGACGATAAATTTTATTTTATTTTATTCACTCTCCGTTACGAGTGAATGTCAAACGAGTAACGTTAAATTAATTTTATTTTGTTTTGTTTTACTTAATTTACTTTATTTTAATTATATTTAGTTTAACTTAATTTAATTTAACTTAATGTCATTAATTTAATTTCATTAATTTAATTATATTTAATTTTAATTTATTTTATTTTACTTAATTTAACTTAATTTCATTTCATTTATTTAATTATATTTAATTTAACTTAGTTTTATTTAATTTAATTTAATAATATTAAATTAATTTTACTTTACTTATTTTAATTTAGTTTTCATTATATTTAATGTAACTTAATTTCATTTCATTATCTTTAATTTAATTTAATTTAATTTTATGTAATTATATTTAATTAAGGTTATTTAGTTTTATTTTATTTTATTAATAATTAGATAATTTTTATTATATTATATTATATTATTTAATGTAATTTAATTATTTTATTTTATTTAATTTTATTAAATAATATTAAATTAATTTTATTTTACTTATGTTAATTTAGTACTCATTATATTTAATATAACTTAATTTCATTTAATGATCTTTAATTTAATTTAATTTTATGTAATTATATTTAATTAATGTTATTTAGTTTTATTTTATTATATTAATAATTAGATAATTTGTATTATATAATATTATATTATTTAATGTAATTTAATTATTTTACTTTACTTTAATTATTTTATTTTATGTTATTTAATTTAATTATATTAAATTAATTTTATTTTACTTATTTTAATTTAGTCTTCATTATATTTAATTTCACTTAATTTCATTTCATTATCTTTAATTTAATTTAATTTTATGTAATTATATTTAATTAATGTTATTTAGTTTTATTTTATATTAATAATTGGATAATTTGTATTATATTATATTATTTAATGTAATTTAATTATTTTACTTTACTTTAATTATTTTATTTAATGTAATTTAACATTTATCTTTTTTTTTATGTTATTTAATTTAATTTAATTTTATTACTAGAAAACTAAGTAAATACTACTTAATTTATTTTAATATTGAAAAACTAATAAAATACATGTAGGCCTCACAAATGTTATAATTGAACAATTCTGACAGAATTTCCGTCGAGAATTTCGTCGAAAATAACAAATATTACATACTAATTACATAAAAGAAAACTAAATTGAAACATTTATCAAATACTATACACTAATAGAAATTGGAATTGCATAAAATAAATCTAAAGGATAATTCTCAGCAATAATATCCCAATTTTAGCAACAATATCCCAATTTCAGAACATCCATAATCCCAATTTTAGCACAAAAAAAAATTCAGAGCATCAATAATCCCAATTTCAGAAAATAATCATAATTTCAGTTACAATAATCGCAATTTCAACAACAATATATACATATATATTTAACCAAGATGCAACAAAAAATTAATATATATATATATATATATACACACACACACACCCACACCCACAAACCTTATACACTCGGACGGGGTGGAGGAGAAGTAAGGCAGAGGAGAAGCAACGTACACCAGCGACCAGAGGAGAAGCAACACCGGCGCTGGAGGTGGTGGGTCGGAGGGGAAACGAGAGAGATGAGAGATAGAGAGAGAGAGAGAGAGAGCGCGCGCGGTGGAAGAAATTAAAGAAGGAAGAAACAGAAATGAACTGATCGTGCTGAAGAAGCATAAATTAAAACATTATTTTCGACAGAATTCCGTCGAAAATATTCCGTTGGTTTTAATTATATTTTCGACTGAACTTCCGTCGACCTTAATATTATTCAGTTGAATATAACTTTCGCGGTGGCGGGAACTTTGCCGCCAAAACATCCTGCATATCCTCGACGGAATTCGGTCGGTTATAAATCATTTCCGACGAAATTAAATTCGACAGAATATTCCGTCGAAAATAACATATTTACGACTGAATTCATTCCGTCGATCTTAATTCCGTCGGGATTAAGTGCTTTTCTTGTAGTGATATAATTTAATATACATAAAGCTAAGTAAAAACATGATAATATTTGTGTAAAAGGTCGGTAATGGGATTGGATGTATTATTAACCTGTGTAAGGTGTAATACATAAAACGTGTAATGATTAAAGACTAGCGGTCTAGTATTTATGATTTAAGTTGAAGGAGTTATGTAAAGTGTTATAACCTTATAATAATCTATAGGTTATACGATGACAGATAAAGTTCGAATTAGCAAACTGACAAGATGGATTATGAAGGACGTTCGATGAATGTAAAGGTTAAGTTTGGTCACGGTTAATAGGCAAGTTTTTCAGAACTTGTTGAAATATAATAATTGTTCTATGTGAACTATTTTATAGACTATGTGTATGATTTTTGTGTTATATAAAATCAACGAGAATATGTTTTGAAATGTGCACTTTGTGCAACTATGTAATTAACTGTTAAATGCAGTATATGAGATTTATGTTTGAAATTGCACATCATGATAGATATGATGCATTAGATAAAATGCATAGTAAGAAATGTATGACGTATGTATATAAACTATAAGTATGAAATGTGTTAACTGTTAAACTTGTTGAGTTGTCGTGTTCATTCTTGCTTAAACTGATATTTTTAGCTAAGTACGAGAAGGCTAGAGGTTCTGGTACAACAAAAGGGTAAGGAATGGTAAATGCATAGAAGAGCGTGAAGAAATATGTTATATTCATTTGTGTAATATAACATGTCAGTAGAGAATGTAAATTTGTTCAGGTATAACTTAATTAACGTCGTAATTTTTAAATATTAAACTTTGTCGTTAATAAAGAGATGTATGATTTTGTAAATCCATAAAGATAGCTATGTATGTAAGTTTTATTTAGAGAAACTTGTAATGAGATTCAATTAATGTATCATTTTAAGTCGAGTATTATATGTAATAAACTCGCATGTATAGGACGGATATGTGTAAGTAGGAGTATGTATGGATAGTTATTAATGGTGACTATGTTCACATGTTGAGTTAAGATAAATCACAAGATATATGAATTTGAAATGTAATAGACTATGTCATGATTTATGTATGTATGATTTGAGTTCTAATATATAGAATGTGAAGATTACGATTCTGAGACATGTGATGAATGTAAGTTTAAATAAATAGGTTTATGAACTGTATTATGATGTTATGATATAATTTTTAAGAAAAAAAGTTATGGTTTAATGTACAACATCTCCTATAGCAAATGCGGGAATTTCGGGGAAGCTATAATTATGGTCTTTATTTATCTTAAGAAAAAGTTTAAAATCTTATTTCTATTGACCATAAACATTTGTCAAAAATTGGGGAGTTGAACTCATTAGTATAATATAATTATGATTTAATTTTATATTTAATTGTTGATTTATTCTTGGCTCAAACCGCCTAAATCGATTGATTTAACCGATAATCGAATAGATCGGTAACCGATTACAGAGTAAACGTTTTGACAGTTTTGGTTTTTAACTTTTTATAACCGTCTTAAATAGTTGATTATTTTTTAGTACAAACCGGCCGTTGTGCACCCCTAATTTGAAGAGTTTAAATTTAAATTTTTTCAAATGGTTAAGACTTGAATGAATTAATTTTATCTGCATTATTATAATTTAAATAATCCATTTTTGATTCATGCACGTCTCAATACTTTTACTTTGTCAAAAAGATTATTTTTACTTTGTTAAAAAATTGTGAGAAACATACACGCATCTTATATCTACTCAATGATATAATGCCTAGTCAATAGTCTTATTAGTCCTTCCCCTGGTTGGACAAAAAATAGTACAGTTTATAAGAAAAAGTATCTTACCCTATAAAAGATCAGAACTTTTTTTTCTTTTTACATTTTAAAAATAATTTAGTGTAAATTCAGCAACTTGAAAGATTGTACAACTAAATTTTAAATTTTTAATGTTTGTCAGAATGTTATTACTTTTTTAGCATCAAGTACTCATGCTCTAATATAATTTAATTTATAAATATTGACTACCTTTGAAAGGGAGAAGATCCTATAAATCGGAAATATAACTAATTTTTTTTTTATGCAGAATAAACATATATAGATAGCCCTAGGCCACCCTTATTCTTCGTGTATATTTTTAAAAATAACTCGAAATTTTCACTTACTTTAACTGCCCACGTTATGGGCGTGGGAGCATCTATTCATACAGTCTGCTGAGACTTTGTAAACAATTTTTTTCTTAATATAAAACAATATTTGATTGTACTTACCGTTTCTTTTCTTGTATTTCAATTTTATTGTTAACAATTAATTGATAAGATAAATAATAATGATTTACCTCATTTTATTTTTTTTTTGCTAAGTTCAACTGAAATCTTAACATTCCTACCTTTGGCAGGAATGGATCCCCCGACCTCTTGGACTCAAGAGCCTTTGAGTAGTTGTTTTACCACTTGAGCCAAGAAGCCTTGGTGAGAAATTACATTTCTATATTGGAATATAATTAATTCTCAATTATAAATCTAAATCTCTAAATTTTTGTGTTACAAAGTGATGGAGAAACACATCATTTTTTAACTGAAGGCAAAATAATCTTCAACAATACCGCTGATAGCAACACTCCACCGGAACAATTCGCCAGAACACTATCACTGCGACCCGCCACCAATAGCAACACTCCACCGGAACAATTTGCCACCGATAGCTGCCATATGCAAGGGATGCTAACTTGTGTGGATGACGAGTTTGTACGACTATCCCTGACTCGGCTGCCTGATGTTGATCTCGGCAATGTTGATGTCAGTCGTGCATGGGGGACATTGCTGCTGATGTTTTACATTTTTTTTTTTTTTTTGCTAAATTGTAAGATTGTAATAAAACCAAAAAAACAAATACATAATCAAGGGGCATACCCCGCGAATCTATAGCAACCACATCAGAAGACAGGCCTAATGATGCCATTGCTAGAGAAAACAAAGTTTAAGCTGAGTACAATAAGAAAAATCTGCTCCCAAATAGCTACAGAAACATTGCCTTACAGCAGCTGAACATCAAGAACATTACAGCATCACAACACAGCACCAGCAGCACCACAACACAGCACTAGCAGCACCAAACAAACCAGAAGCCAATCTTACCCCAATAGATGGCACAACCAGCTGCCAAACAAGGCACAACCCAACAGAAACAAGACATCTCCAACTAACACTAGACAATCACTAAGTCCTCCAAAACATCACTAGAGGGCTAAATGACAATATTTAGCAATGACTTTTTGAAATTTATAGTTAGTATGAAGCTTACATTTAACCAAAAGCAAAGCATTTTGAACAATAGACCTAATAGGGGAAGGTTCATTAGCATGAGACCTAGCATTCCGCTCCTGCCAAACAGTGTATGTAACAGTGGCAAACCCAAGACACAGCAATTTAAATTTAATTAACTGATTAGAGCATGAGCTAATAAAATTTAATTTTCTCCCATATTTAAATAGATTTATATCGACGGATAAATGGTAATTTTAAATCACAACACATATCTATTAGCATAATTTATAATTGGAGAAATTGTCATGTTAATCACAATACATATTACCTATATATATATAATGTGCTAAAAACTATCTTCACACAGTTTGATTATATTCATTCACACACCTTGATCAAATTCATTCACTTGATGCACAATGAAACATGAACTTATTGTGAATGGTATAATCATGCATTTTTGTTCACAAGAATTAATTAGCTAGATAGAAGCTCAACATACATGGTTAGTGTGCATTGTCACCTAAGACTTCTCAATCGACTGATATATAGATCTTTTATGAGCGAAAACTGACAGATCCGATGATAATTAGACCATTGTAGTACTCGAAAAGAAAATCATTTTGCATAGTGCGGCTGGGCCAATTTTTTTTTTAAATGGCGTTATTTTGCCTATTTTTTTGGCACATGCGCTACTCTAAGTAAAAAAAAATCTTTTTCAACCGTTATATCGTGCTCATTATAATCATTCGCTATGCATCATTTCCTCTCTCTCTATATATATAATTTTACCTCAAGTTTCCTCTCCGCAATAACAGCCTTGGTAGGGGTAGGTTGAGTGAAGAAAGTTAATGGGGTACTTTCCTCTTACACGAACCCATACATGCATATACGTATTTTTACTTTTATTTAGGAAAACAAAAAAAACTGTTGGGTTGGAAAATTTAATTAAATTTGAAGAGTATTAATAATAAGCACCAAGAACAACGATATTTCAACTTAATTTATAATGTAGTATTTGAATCAAATTTGAATTCTTCTCAGAAAAGGAATCCTTCCATAGAATCCGAATCCGACTACTTTCTTAGTTTTTAATTTCTCCGGCATGCTTACTTTAAATTAATAATTGAATAGTTAAATATAATTAAGTGATTAATTTACTCTTTTATTGGCCAAACTTACTTATTTTAAAATAACTTATTAGTCGTTTTTTGAGAAATAAGAAATTATTACTCTTCAAAAATTATTTAAAAGTCAATTTACAAGTTCAAAAATAAGTCACGGTCAAACACTTAATAGTAAAAAATAACTTATAAATTGATTTAACTAGCTTATAAGTTGTGGCCAAACAGGATCCTATTAGGCCATTACCTTTTTAGTCTAAGTTTAAATCTGATACACTAACAATGTACACATGAATGCCGTTAAGATTATAACATATCACTAAAATAAAAATAATTTTATTAAACATAATATTTTATTAATGATTTATCATAATCCGCTCGTGTATACATTCACAATATATTAAATTTTAATTATAAGTGACGCAATAGTTCAATAACACTTTCTACGCTCCGATATTTTCAATTCTTTTTGTTTTTAATTTTTTTTCTCTCATAGTTGTCCTAACTATTTTTAACTCTCTTGAGTTTGTCCCATCTAATAAAATGTATTTTTTTCTTAAAAAAATAAATAAATCTAGTGCAATAATTGTATATTTTTTATTTTTAAAAATTGTATTTTGTCTTATAGTTATTATTGTAATAGGCCCAAAGGCTAAAATAAGTATATGATAAGTGTGGGGTTAAATTATTATTTTTCCCATTGAACTGGACCCGATTTACATATGCAATATTGAAGTGATTTTGTTTTACTATCGAATCACTAAACTGAATATTTTTTTACAAAATCTGTTAATTTAAACGGCATAAGAAGCACGTGCGAGGGAGCATCCCTCCACGTAATATATTTATTCATGTGGCATCCGCATGTAAAACAAGCATCCCAATCAGCTTGACCATCTGTTTGACTCCTAGAACCCATTTTATCTCTCTAACTTTCTCTATCTACGATTTTTTCTCTCTCTACAAAACCATATGAGAAGCGGCCACAACCGGACTTCAAATCATTGAAAGCCTCATATATCAAAATTCTTTCTCACTCCACCCAACAAAATTCTTGAACAATCCTCGAAAGCAACGATGATTTCATGAATCAATTGATGATTCTTCTCATCTCTTTAGAAACCTTAATTTTATCGGAGATGGAGGAATCAAACGTGGTGCTATAGAATTGGGGGTTTGGAGCAAATTTTAGGATGCTTGATGCAATTATCTAGTAAAATTCTTAATTTTTTGTAACTAATTGATCCCAGTTTTTGTTAGAGATGGTTAGGGAAGAGATGAGGTAGGCTAAAACCTCTTTCTCTTCAGGATAAAGGGCCACCATGAGGGTCATGAGGGTTAGGATTTCTGCAGCGCCCTAAAATTTTTGTACATTCTACAACGGACTTTGTGCATTAACTCTTATAACATCTACCAATAAGACTATTGGTTTAACTAGTCTATTACAAACAATTACCATACTTCCTTCCCTGGATTGTAACTTTGATCGCTATTGGCCACTCCGCTTACAATGTTCGGGGGTCTCACTCCCCGGTGAGCGAGCGGCTGCCCAGCTCGCCGGTGAGCTGGCGGGGGTGGCACGTTTCCCAGGATTTCCGGATTGCAAAAATACAGCCTTCCAAAATAATACCGCAGAAATTGGTGAATTAAGACCGCGTGGCACGGAAATCGAGAAAAGTGAGCCGGACAGCCGCGGATGCAATCGCGGCCACCGACAAAGGTGACAGGCACGAGGCTCGAGGACGGCACGCGGCAGCCGAGGCGACGGCTCGGACGGCCACAGCAGGCCCAGCCGCAGATGCATCTGCGGCTGCCTGCTGAACTTCTATATGCGGCCATTTTTCCACCCGAGACCGAAAAGAAGAAGAAAAAAGAAGAAAAAAGAAAAGAAAAGGAGAGAGAGAGAGATCGCGGGAGAGAGAGAGAGAGAGCTTGGTTTTGGTTAGATTTAAGCATTAGATCCATATTGTTGTGCTATTTTAGTTGAGTGATCTTGTGGTGTAATCCATTTTGTGATATAAGAGGCTCGAATCGACGTTTTGCAAGGTGAAAAGTTGTTTGTTTTGGGTTTTTTTGTTTTGTTTGTATTGTTAGTATAGCATTGTGTTTGGTTTATTTGATGTAATATGTTATTATGTTGATAAAGGATCCGTGGATTAGGGGTTGTTAGCGAGGTTTCCATCGGAAAGTAACTCCTCCTAACGCCCCGATGACATCCATACGGTGATATATCGTTCGTTGTGGTAATGGATAGTTTGTAGTGATTAAGTTGTGATATTTGGGTTATGTAATGTGATAGCAATGTTAAATCTCGTTAGATTTGGCTTAGTCTTGGTTGTGTAGCGATTTGGGTGACTGTGAGCCTAGGGAGGAGATCCTCGTGATTGAATCCCGATGATGGACGTCTTGGCATATGTAATCCTTGTATAGAGTCCATGGGTGTGTATTTTGTAAATATTGGGCCTTAAAGCGATACCGAATTGGGATCGGGTTAAGGCCCCGTAATAATAAAATATGTGATTGTGGGTGTTTGGGGTTGTCTGGATGGCTTACATGCCCGTGGATAGCCCCGACACGTTGTGAGTGCTTGTTTTAATTTACGACACAAAAATGGTTTTCAAATAAGGCAAATAATGGAGATTTTGTAAAAAAATGATCAAACTAGGATGCTAGATTCACGAGGTTTAAAATCAAGGGTTTTGGCAAACTTTAATCCATGATTGATGAAAAGGCTTTAGTTGGTTTTAAAATTTCATAAAAAATGATTTCGTAAAATAAATGAATGTTTTCGTTAAACTTTGTGCATAGGGTGAAAGAGTTCTAGAAGTTGCCTTCATGTTATTTAAATCTGTTATTAGAGGGCAATGTATAGTCTCGATACCTATTTGACAAAAGTTTAAAAAAAAAAAACTATCTTCTGAAAATGACATCTAAATAAAAACCCTCATCGTTTTAAAATTAAAATCAATCTTTATTTAAAAAAAACGAAGCCTCGTCATTTGGGTCAAAAGACGCTAAAACGCTTTCTAGATAAAGCACATTTGCCATATAAAGTCCAAACAAAATTCACCACAAGCATTCACCTAGGCACACACGCACACACACGCAACTCACACATTTTAGGATTTAAAAGGATAGGAAAACATCAAGATTGCGGTAACCGTGTTTCACGGAAGTCGGGGGGTGCCTAACACCTTCCCCTCGCTTAAGCAAGCCCCCGAGCTCTATGAATCTAAGTTTGCGGACCAATTAATCGGAGTCACATATGAGCCAGCGATTACAAAAACTAAATCTGGATGAGTTGGTACATCCCTTTCAAATATACCAACTGGCGACTCTGGTCAATTGGCTCATTATATAATCGATCTTTCAAAATCCGTCGACATTAAGCCGACCCTTTTCAAAATCACATTTAATTCAAAAGGCTGGAATTGGAAAGGGCTATTTTTAATTATTAAAAAACGAGACGGCGAAATCCCGGCGTCGACACATATTACCAACTAGGGATAACTCGTGCTTGAAGACACAGTGCAACTAATATAACAGTTAAGTATTGTATCCAATATTTCTAGATTGAAAAATCTAAAACTGTTGTCGACTCTCGGTTCCATAATAGAACTAAGAGTCCAACCATTAATATAAAAAGATTGATACTCAGTACAGTCATAGTTTCTTTTTGAGGCAAATATTAGTGTGCTACTCATTCCCAACTTAAAATTAGTTATTGACAGGTTCACAAGACCAAGAACTCGATAGGAACAATACCAATCATCAAGACTGATATTGCCCAGGTTCAGTCATAAGACTGCATATCCATTTAGATGTGTAGTCTGGGTAATCAGTCCATTGCATTATTATATTATGCACAACATAAATATCTAGTGACACAACCACGCCATAAAAGTTACATTTACTTTTATCCTTTACTCCCCCTTTTTCAGGGTTGTTCTGTTACACCATGTAATAGAGTCCGTACCATAACAATGTGGATTAGGGAACAAAACAATCAATAAATAAATTCAACATGAATCATTACATATGTCTAGCCATAATCAAAATTGGCATCGACCTTTTTCAATAATAGTTCAATGATGAATTAACTTTTCAATGGTTACTGAATGCATAACATGAATGTATGTTCAAAGAACTACAAATGAGAGTTCAAATAGAACACTTGCCTTTGTCCTCGTCTACCTCAACTGGTAAAATACTATCCCTTTTATAACCTACATGACCATAATGCTGGTTCATGCATTAGTTACACACACATGTATGCTATAACTTGCTATACAAGCTGCTCTTTATCTTTACATAACTCTAACACATAACACATTGCTCAATTATACTTTAATACCTACCACATTGATCATTTTTGTTAATTTATGGCTTACAATACATGTCTCTATCATTTAATATCAAAACATTTTATTTTAGAATTAAAAATAATTTATTTTTGTAGAAATAGTACATCTCGCCCAGGCGAGATGTTTTGCCTTGAAAATCTCGCTGGCCGCGAGATCTTCTCTGACACATCTCGCCCCGGCGAGCTCTGAACTCACCCCGGTGAGGTCCTCTCATAGCATTGCGCCCTGGCGCAGTGTTCAGTTCAAAACACTGCGCCCCGGCGTAGTTCTGCAACTTTTGAAAAAAAATTCTTCCAAAATCCATGCTATTTTGGCCACTGTTTATAAATCTTGATTTCAACACATCATTTAGCACATATAACATATAAATGACTTGCATGGGCCTTCAAAACATTTAAAAGTTTTCAAATGAATTCTTTTTTCTAAAAAGTTCGTTTTAGGTGCCGGCGAACATTTTTAAAGGTTTAAAACTCACATTTATCGGCATAGACACCAAATGACTTCCAAAATGACACTAACACATGTATTTTCATAAAACTTAGCTATTTAACTTTATTTAACCATTAATTAACCAAAATGGTCAAAAATCACACTTTTGTGGAATTTTGTTAACTTTAACAAAATCCACCTTAACTCGTACTTGAACGCTTGCACTCCATACACCATATACATTGACACATGCTCATTTAACAACTTTCTATACTTGTATAGCTTCTATGCACCTTTCAAAACACTTTACAGATTATGATTTGGTTTATATACAATTCATAGCCTAATATTGTAATTTTTCTTGAACAAGTCATGTTTCCTTTCCATTAGTGACCACATGATGCTATCTAGCATGAATTTTTCACTTGTATTAAACATGTTCATGAGCTTCATCTAGGTTTTCACCAAAACTAACAACATTTAACACATAATATATAATCCTAAAATCATGGTTTCTAGCATTGAATATGTGCATGAATAGTGCACCACCTTTGTAAAACAACCTTAGCACTTATGGTTTCATCATAACTACACATGTAGCACATAATCCATATAAATCACACTTTTGAACCTGGATACATGCATGGCTACTCTTGTTCTTGCATTTAAACACCTAAGTTGCTAAGTTTCAATTTTAAAACTCTTTATACCTTCTTTTAGCTTTCTTCCTTCTTGCTAAAAACCTTTTCAAGGCTAAATTCTCCACTTTGATGGTAGTTTACACTTATCTTAAACACTTTCTCTCGAATTCTTCAAGCTACTCTCACAAACCTTAGCTTCCTTCTCTCTTTTCTCTCTTAAAAACTCTAGTTAGCAACTTGGATGAACTTAGCTTGATACATAGAAAATATGCATATATACGTTGATCAAATCTTCCAACAATTAACCATATATGGGTTAGCTTAACTCATGCATGGTTAGGGCATTCTTGGCATTTCATATTACCAAGTATGAACATTTTTTGATTAAACCATTCTAGGATACACATGCCATTACTTAACTTTCCAAAGGTAACATACTCTTTTCTCTTAAAATATAGAGAATTAAATTCCCAATTAAATCATAATTGCTTATTTTTAATCCAATTCAAGTCATTTTTGATCCAAATTTGTTCCATTAGGCTTGAATTTTATTTCTTAATTAAATAATCCATAATTGGCTCATCCCAAAACATTCGTCACACTTTAAAATTTAAATTCCATTAATTGATTATAAAATTTACAATATTATTAAATTGCATATCATTACAGTTTTTACGAGATTAAGCACATCTGCGAAGTTCTTCTTAACATCCTCAAAATTACAAAAGCACGCATCATTGATTTCTAATGACGATCTACACAGGTGACATATTTTTTGAGTAGATTTTGAACTGAAATCAATGAAAAATGAAAATGAGGGCAAACGTCGCAAGAGAGTATGAGGGAATTTGAGAAGTTAAAAATGTTTTAAAATAAAGTGAAAGTTTAAATTAATACTTCCATATTGGAAAGGCTGAGTAGGACACGTGTTACGTTATTATTGGTGTGCAGTCTGCATTTACTATGACATGCAGCTATCTGGTAGTTACTTTTGTAGTTATTGTCACAACTATTTTGTCGCACTTTAATATCCGTCTTATCCACCAACTTTGAAAATGTTTAGTTGTAGAGTACATAATGTTTGTCGTAGAGTGATCCATCATAGTGTTAGAGAGTACTTTAAGAACTGTGACTTGTTTAATGATTGACTATACAATCTCTTAGTCTATCATTAGCCTTAGTGTTGAATTTTCGATTGTTTTACCTACAGTGTTAGTCTCATATAGCAAAATTTACACACTTAGGTTTAACATGTCTAGTTCACTTATTAATTTGTTAAACCTAGATTCATCAAGTGGCTTAGTGAAAATATTTGTAAGTTGATCGTTAGTGGAAATAAAATGAAAAGCAATATTACCATTTTGAACATGATTTCTAATGAAGTGATGTCTAATGTCTATATGCTTAGTCCTAGAATGCAAAACAGGATTATATATGATAGTTATACCATTAGTATTATCAAAAAATATAGGGATAGATTTGAAGGTAAAATCATAGTCACTTAGTTAGTTCTTCATCAATAGGATATGAGCACAATAGCTTCCAACAAAAATATACTCAGCCTCAACAGTTAAGGTTGACACTAAATTTTGCTTCTTGTTGAACCATGATTCCAATCTATTTTTCAATAATTGACAAGTCCCAGTAGTGTTTTTCTTGTCTATTCTACATCCTACAAAGTCATCATCTAAATAATTCATTAGTTTAAAAGGTGACTACTTGGGATACTATAGCCTCAAATGTGGAATGCCCTTGAAATAACTGAAAATTCTCTTAATTGACATTAAATGAGACTCTTTAAGGTTAGCTTGAAATCTAAAACAAATGTAGGTTGTAAACATTATATCAGGTCTACTAACTGTAAGGTATATGAGAGATCCAATAATACATCTGTATTGAATAATATCAACACTTTTACTTTGTTCATCCTTATCTAGCTTAGTTGCAGTAGCCATTTGAGTTTTTCACAGGGGTAGTCAATTCTATGTCATACTTTATGAGTAAGTCTTTGATATAATTGGCTTGGTTGATAAAGATTACTTTGTTAGTTTACTTCACTTGTAATTCAAGGAAATAGTTCATCTTTCCCATCATATACATCTCAAATTTGCTTTACAAGAACTTGACAAATCTCCCACACAACTTTTCAATAGTAAAATAAAAAATAATATCATTTACATAAATTTGTATTAACAATATTTTATCTTTATGTGTTTTAGAAATAAAGTTGTAGCTAACCTACCTCTAGTGAATCCTTGTTCAATTAAAAATATAGTTAATGTATCATATCATGCTCTAGGTGCTTATTCTAATATATATAAAGTCGTATATAATCTAAATACATGATTAGGATGAGTTGGATTAACAAAACCTGAAGGTTGTTCAATAAAAACCTCTTATTGTAGTTTTCCATTCAAAAGAGCACTATTGACATCCATTTAGAATACCTTGAACTTCATGGATACAACATAGGCTAGGAAGATTATGATGACTTCAAGTTTGGCAATTGGTGCAAAGGTTACATCATAGTCAAGGCATTCTTCTTATGAATAATCCTTAGCCACCAATTTTGCCTTATTCCTTATAATTACCTCATCTTTATCCATCTTGTTCATGAAGAAACATTTGGTGACAATGATTGCATGATCTTTGGTTATTGGAACTAATCTTTAAACCTTACTTCTCTCAAAATCATAAAGCTCATATTGCATTGCTTCAATCTAGCTTGAATCTTATAAAACCTCTTTAATCTACTTAGGTTCCATCTGAGATAGGAAACTCAAAAAGAAATATTCATTCTGCGTTGCAGATCTTGTTCTAAATCTCAAGTTTGGATCACCAATGATTAAATCTTGTGTGTGATCTCTAGCCTAACTTCTTTTAGTTGGAACATCAGTCTTTGTGCCCTCTTGAGGAAGTTTTTTAATGTTAGGTTTTTAAGGTTCTAGTGAAGAAGGATCAGCAATTAGTAGAGTTTCTAAGTCTATTACTTGGTTCTACATTTTCATCTCTACAATCTCTTCGTCTTGCATAATAATCTCTAGGTTATTGATCGTTAGGACTTCCTACTCTACATTCTCTTGCTTTTGTTCTAGATTTTTATCAAAAACACAAGCCTTACTTAACTCTACGATATTAGTCTCATCAAAAGTAACATGTATAAAAAATCAAACATTTAAGTGATGTTTATTGAAAACGTTATATGTTTAGTATCATTAAAATAACCAAAAAATACCTTCATCTGGCTTAGCTTAAAATCTAGTAAGATAAGTCTTACCATCGTTTAGTATGTAATAGGTAGAGCCAAAGATATAAAAATGTGTAATATTTAGCCTTCTAGAGTTATTAAGGTGTCTTCTTAAGCATAGATTGAATGAGAGATCTAGTTTGAGTGTAGCAGGGAGTATTAACAACTTTAACTCTAAAATACTTAGGCATTCTGGCCTTAGCTAACATAGTCCTCCTTGCTTTAACTAAAGTTATGTTGTTTCTCTTAACAACACCATTTTGTTAAAGAGTTCTTAGAGAAGAGAAGTTGTAATGAATTCTATTATTTTTCTAATACTCTTCTACTCCTTTATAGTCGAATTCTCTTTCATGATCACTCCTTATTGCCTTGATCTCCTCACCCTTCTCATTCTCATCATGCTTGAAGAAACTTATCAGCTGGTCACGTGTCTCATCCTTTGAAGCAAGAAAGAAAACCCATGTAAATTTACTAAAGTCATCCACTATTACTAGTGTGTATCTCTTACCTTCCAGGCTTGTACTTGATATCGGGCTAAACAAATCTATATGGAGAAACTGAAATGGCCTAGAGTTTTAATTAAATGCTACCTCTATCTCTCCTCATGAACTTTCTCATCCTTTTAACAAGGAGTTTATCTTCTTCCAATTGAGCGTTGGAAGAAGCTTTAGTTGCCTTAAGGACTACACCCTTATCTTTCTTCTTAGCTTTTGTTATTATTGTTTTTCATATCTAATTCAAATCTACCTCTCATAAGTAAACAAGTCACCATAGAGCTTCTAGATAGTCATCTCATGAAGATTCTTGGACTCTCTAATAGTAGTGGTTTTGGTATTCCATTTATCAGGTAATGCTCTCATGAATTTGATGTTCACATCCTTATTGGGATAAAATTTCTCAAATGAGCTTAGTGATTTGAGAAAATGTTGAACCTTTTATATGTGACAGTAATATCTTATCCGAAATTATGAGAAAATATATCATATTATTAAGTGAGTAGGGACTACTTATTTTGTAACGCACCGAGATCCTAACTTTCCTTAATTCTATCCAATCATAATGTGACATCCCAGATTTTTATGGGATTTTCAAATGAGGATTTTGATTAATTTAGTAAAGGTTAGCAGAGAAAATCTAGTTTGAATGACATAATGTATTAAAGGTGATTAAATATGAATTATTATGTGATTAATGTGATAGCAGTGACCGTGTGGTTGAAATGATATAGAAGGACTCTTGATGTAAATAAGGGTCTATAGAACGTATAAAGATCAGTTATTTATGTAAAGTGTAAAAGTGACGTAACAAATTTTAAAATCGGAACGAATATGAATTTTGATGGTTGAATGGTAACACAAAGGATTAAGGATGAATGATTTATGGTAATGCCTATAATAAGGTAAATTGTAAGGAATTAAGGTAAGACACTATGTTGTGTCAGTATGTAATAAGTTGAATATATGAATATGTATGTATTTGATCTGATAAAGAAGGAAGGAATTAAAGATGAGAATAGAGGAAATGAGAAAAAAAATATGAAGTAAGCTTTTGTTATAGATATTAATAGCGAGCATAATGATTAGGCCTCGAGAGGCTAAGATACGAAAGGGTACAGTAATGTGTGGTTGAATGTGCAGAAAAGAAAGAACAGTCAAACCTAATTGGTATATGAGGAATTGATTGAATAATAATGGTTATAAAGTTCAATGTTTGAAATAGATTAATAAATCCATATTAATTGATGAAATGAATTATGTTTATACAATGTGTAAGTACATAATGTAATAACCCCGAGAATGAGTAGAAAGAACGTTGTATGCAAAAATGGTGCAAATTAACACATGTGTGTTATGTAAATAAGAAAAAGGATGTAAAAGTCGTAGAAATGGCTATATTGGAGAATAAGGATTTAAGGGATGAATTTTGGTAATCCGGTCGAGGTTAGCTTTTTGAGAAAGCGGTTTATGGGAAAAGATGAACAATTCGACTATGTAGAGATATCGAAAAATGAAATTAATTGAATGGGAACCGAAAAAGTTCGTAGATAATTGAGAATACAATGTTATGCAATTGGTATTCATTATGGATAATTATTATTAATTAATGAAATTCAATTTTTAAGGTGTGACAAGTGATATGGGACAAGCCAATTATGGTGTATTTAGTGATGGAATAAAATTCAAGCCTAATGAAATAAGTTTGGATTAAAAAAGGACTTGATTTGGATTGAAAATAACCAAATATGATTTAATGGGATTAAAAATTCCCTAAATTTTGTGGTTAATGACCAAAGTGCCCTTGACAATTTAAGAAATGACAATTGTGTCCTAGAATGGTGCAATGACCAAGTTACCCTTGTTTAGCAATGTGAATTGATTTAAATACCCCTAACCATGCATGGGTTAAGCTAACTAGTCTTGGTTAGTTGTTGGAGAATGAGATATAGCATATATATGTATATATGTTGTAAGCATCAATAAGTTAAGTTCATTTTTATTCATCTACAAGTTGCTAGCTTAGAGAGCTTAAGAGAGAAAGCGAGAGGAAGCTAGGGTTTGAGCAAAAGCTTGGAGGAATTGAAGATAAGTGTTCAAGACAAGTGAAACTAGCAACAAAAGTGAAGAAATCAAGCTCTAGCAAGCTTTATTGTAAGGAGAAGAAGAGCCACAAGAAAGGTATAAGAATGGTCTAGCTTTAAAACTCATCTATTATGTGCTTAAGTTCAAAAACAAGGATAGCCATGAATGAATTAATGGCTAGATGTAAGGTTTATGTAAGTTTATGTACTTCTTGATTGAAATATGATGAAACTCTAGGCTTAAGTTGGTAGAATAAAGGTGATATACTATTTATGTTCACATTAAAGGCTGGAAACCATGATTTAAGGGATGATAATGTGTTATATGTTGTTAGAAATGATGAAAACCTAGTCAAAAGTATTGATCATGGTCAATACATGAAGAAATTCCATGACAGATAGTATAAAAGATTTATGAAAGGTTGTAATGTATGTTTTGTGATAGAAGTTACAATATTAGACTATACTTTGTGTATAGACTAAATTATAATCTGAAAAGTGCATTAGAATGTACATATATAAGTTCTGTGAATTCATAAAGTTGCTAAATGAGCATGTTATAATGTATATGATGTGTGGAGTCAAGAATTGAAGTGTAAGTTAAAGAGCAAAGTTTTGAAAGTTGGCAAAAATTCCACAAACGTATGATTTTTTGCCATTTTGGATAATTAATGATCAAATGAGGCAAAACAACTAAGTTTTATATAAATACATGTGTTAGAGTCGTTCTGAGAGTTATTTGGTGTCAATGGCGACAATTGTGAATTTTAAACGTTTTAAAACGTTCGCCGACGCCTAAAATAAAAACATTGGAAAAATGAAACCATTTGAAAAATTGTAAATGTTTTGGAGGTCCAAGCAAGTTAATTATATCTTATATGTGATATGTGACATGTTGGAACCGAGTTTTACAAAAAAGAGCAAAAAATAACATGAATTTTTGAAAGAAATTTTTTTCCAGAAAAGCTAGTACTGCGCTGGGGCACAGTTATTTGAACAGGAAACTGTGTCGGGGCGAAATCAGGGGGCGCCGGGGCGTGGTGTGGCCGAGAAGATCTCGCGGCCAGCGAGATCTTCCAGGCGAAACATCTCGCTGGGGCGAGATGTACTGTTCCAGCCAAGAAATTTTTATTTTAAGTCCAAATTGAAATGTTTTGATATAAAATGATAGATACAAGAAATATAAGCTACAAATTGATAAAAATAATCAATGTGATAGATGTTAAGGTAGAAATGAACTATGTGTTCCGTGATAAGGTTATCCAAAGTTAAGTGATAATTTATATGACAAGGTTTAACATACACATGTGTGTAACCAATGCATTAACCAATATTATAGTTATGTAGGACCCAATTGGGGTAAGATATTACCAATAGAGGTAAACAGAGTAACAGATATTAAGGTAATGAAACGAGAAATGGTATACTATAATATACCTTTAGCTATATAAAAGCATTGTAATGCTTGTGTGCTAAGTCGGAGACAAACTATGATGTATTATTAACCTAAATAAGGTATAATACATCGAAAGTGAAATGATTAGAGACGAATGGTCGTGTAATTATAAGATAAGTTTGACAAGTTATATTAAGTTTTATGATCGTATACTGATATATAGGTACAATGTTGACAAATAAGGTTCGGACTAATGACCTGAGGCAAGAAAGGATAAAAAGATCAAGCGAGGCGGTAAATGTTAAGTGTAAGATAAATGCAGATTAGGCAAGTTGTTCAGACTTAAATGTACTAATTGTTCTATGTGAACTATGTGATAGTTGAAATGTGTGTAATGATCGAGAATATTCTAACCTATATTAATAAAATTAATTTTTGATGATTTAAATTTTTGTGCGATTAAATTAAATCATTGCGTGATAGTCTATTTTACTTGCTTATATGGCATATAATTTAAAGGAAGGTTCGCTTAATGAGTTATTTAAATTAATGGATCAACCTAGGGTATTTAATATCACAACTTTGATAAGATTATTACGTTACGTAATAATTCAATTAACTTGATTCCTAGCAAATCTAATTGGATTATGTAAATTAATTAATTTAATTATTAATTAATGTTAATGTGTAAAATATTAATAATAATAATTTATAATTTCACTAGGATTTTATTAATAGTGAACTAGTCCTATTTAAATATTAAGCAAGCCCAATTAATTTATTTGTTGAGAGCTCTAAAGGATTTAATCTAGTAGCCCAAATGAATGTAAATTGGCAGACCAAACTTAATTAATTATGTAACCCAATGAAAGTTAATACATAGTCCATTATATAGCCCTATAGAATGCATTTAATGGCTAGTTATCTATATGTATGTATGTATGTATGTATATATATATATATATATATATATATATTGGTATTTATATAATCACCTTTGGAATAAAAAAAAATCAAAATTTGGGGAAAATAGGGGGGAATAGCCAACACTTTATGGGGGAGTCCCAATATTGGGTGTAAAGCTCCAAGGTCTCCATGTTTTACTCCAAGAAAACTCCCCCCCAATGCAAATGTCAAATTCCCCAATTTATGGATCTTGTTTGTGCATATATTGGTAAAATATGATAGATATACATTCTATATGTATATCACTAGCTAAGTAAAGGGAATTGAGAGAGAGTTAGTCATTTCATTTACTTCCAAGTTGCTAGAGAGCAAAGAGTTAGAGAGAAAGGAGCTAGAGAGCAAAAGAGGGAATGTTAAAGGGAAAATAAGAAAGAACACTTAGTGTTCTTGAGCTACTATAAAAATAAAACACCAAGTGAGGCTTGAAGGAGGAGTTCACGGAAACTAGGAGGGTCTTAGATGTCTTCAAGCTTGTTCTTATTCTTTGGAAAGGTTAGAAAAGGAGCACACAAACCCAAAAAGTATAAAAGTTCATAAAACTCCTAGTTTATGCTTTCCTTTGAATTGTAAGTGATTTCCATGGTGAAAAATCATTTTTTCAAAACTCTAAATGGTTAAATCTATGTTATATTAGTACATCTATGGTTAAATGGGTTTAGCATGGTTATTTATATACTTTTATGTTGAAAAAGTTTGACAAAAACATGAAATCGACTTCGCCGAAAAAACCCAAAACAGAATAGCCGCTTCCCGGAATTACTGTTCACAATCGAAAATTTGGATTTTTGATCCGTCAATTTTGTTGGATAGATCTTGAAGTTATGTAAATTCTGAAACTTGAATGACTAAAATCCGAGTTAAAATGAATTAGTTATGATTTTTCTACTAAAATACTTCACTGTCAGAAATTTTGCTTGAATAGTCCACTTTACAGCCATTTTCAATGGCCGAATCTTATCCAAAAAGGATGTTTGAGCATAGAAAATTGTAGTTCGGGAAGTCACGATTCCATCAATATATAGTAGAGTTCCATTGGAGTTATAGAACTTAAGTTATTAAGGTTTTAGTGAAGGACCCCAAAATTTGACAGATTTAAAAAAAATCCTAAAACCTACTACCAGTTTTTTTGGTGAACCGGCCGGAGCATTCCGGCGGCCGGTTCATCCATTTTCCGGTCGGTTCCGGCGACGGCCCAAACTAAAAAGTTGCTTGGAATTTCGGGTACTATTTGCTGGAATTTAATGGTATTTTTATAATGTCAGTAGCTATTTTTCATAATTATTGAATGATAAAAGCTTACTAAATGTATGAAAAATAATAAAAAGTATTTTTAAATTTTGGAAAAATATGAACAAATAACCTACTGATTATTTGAAGTGTTATATGTATTGAGATAGTATTATTTTTGAAAATTGGTATTTTTATTTTATTTATGGTGTAAATGTACACTAATTTGTGACTACCTAGCTACTACTTCAAGAAAATTATAAATAAATTATTATTAAATCTTAAATATGTTCTTTAAGTATTTAATAATAATATCAACATGTTTGGAGAAAATAAATAAATTATTTATTATTTACTCAGGTATTAAATAGTAAATAAAGGAAAGTAAATAACTAATTATTCTTTAATTAATATTAAATAATAATTAGAGTAAGATAAAGATTTTAAGCTTTAATTATTTATTATTTAATAAGATTAAATAATAAATAAAGAGAGTTAGGTAATTATTATTTAATTAGCATTAAATAATGATTACAGTTAAGTAAAGTTGATGACATAATTATTATTTTTTTTTAATTAAGAGTAAATAATAGATAATGATAATTAATTAATTAATTATTATTTAATTAATATTAAATAATAATTAAAGAGGATTAAAATTAATTAAGTATTATTTACTTAAGGGTAATTAATTAATATTTAATTAATATTAAATAATAATAAAAGAAGGAGTTAGTAATAAAATTAATTATTTATTAAAGATTAAATAATAAGTAAAGATTTAATTAATTTTTATTTAATTAATATTAAATAATAATTAAAGGAGATTAAAAGTTTATAATTAATTATTTATTATTTAATTAAAGATCAGATAATAAGTAAGGAAAGTTAATTAATTAATTATTAAAGGAGGAGTTTATTAATAAAACTAATTACTTACTATTTAATTAAATAATAAGTAGGGACAAGTAATGTAATTAATTTTTATTTAATTAACATCAAATAACAATTAAAGAAGGTTATTAAAAATAAGTTAATTATTTATCATTTAATGATTGATTAATGATAAATAAAGGGAACTATTAGCACATAAATAATTTAGTTTTGTGCAACGACAATTAAAGATAATTATTATTTATTATTATAAGTGAGGTATTAAAACAATTTTAATAAATTGTTTAGCACTTAATTAATCATATTGATGTTTATTTAAAGTGTTATTTAACAATTAAATAACATTATAAGTTATTACTAGTTGATAGTAAGAGTTTAAAATATTATCCAAAGGCGGGTAATATTATGATAAATCATCGAGTTAAATGATGTGATAAAGTTAAACAAAGGGTATGGTCCATTAGTGATTAATTAGTTGTTCGACCTAAATAGAAATAAGGTCCAGACATTAATGCAGTGACATTAATATATGTCAGAACTACATAGTTTTGTACCAAAGATTTACGGTGTTGAATATGAAACACTGAGTCAAGTCAACAAGAGACTAAAATATAAAATTAACCATATTGATTTAAAAGGGGACGATAAGAAGAAATAAATATTTTTAAAGATTTAGTATTGAGTCAAACTTTGACTAATATTGTGCACCATTGATCTTACATACCGTGTAGGTGATGCAAGGAACGTGAAAAGATTAGCGTAAGCTGGTTATGCAAGTCCAGGCAAGTTGTTCAGAACGTGTTGCATTATGTGTTTGATTTAGAATACTATAAAATTATTATGTGTGCGTATGTTATTTTGTGCAATAATGTGGTAATGTGCTTTTGTGATACAAGTTGAAATAAACTGTTGATGTGCAGTAGATGATTAAGTTGATTGCTCTATATATATTGAACTGTATGAAATTGTAAATGACATGCATGAATAGCATGAATCATAGAGTAAATGCAAAACATGATATGCATGAGATATGTAGTCATTGTAAAGCATGAGATGCATGAAGCATGATGAAATATGTTTACGTGTTATGTGAAACTGTTAAACTTGCTGAGCCGTCGTGCTCACTCTTGCTTAAAATAAAATATTACATAAAAGCTTGAGGAAGCTGATTACTCTGGTAGAGGCGAAGATGAAGATTGACTAACGAGTCATCAAGATCGAAGTGTAGGTGCTGTTATAGTAAAACCCTGTGATAGAATAAATTATCTCTGTGGGTATTATTTGTGAAAAAATTTATGTCTTAAATGTGCTATAGATTAGCAAACTGAAATGTTAAGAGAGCATATATAGATTATTTTAAATTATTTTCAGATGTTGTCCTTTAAGTATAAGGGTGATAGGTTGGTATGCTAAATCATTATTCATATGATTAGAAAGTGTAATAAAAATATTTAAAGATTGCGATTCTGGAATAGTATGAAGTTGGATGTTGTATCCATTTAAGGTTTATATTTGGTGTGTAGTAATAATTGTATTGCTTATTGTTTATAAGTTTAATATAATTAGTTTAAACTCAAGATTGAGGTTACTTTTAACGGACTAGATCTGGGGTTCAAGGAGACCGAATTTGGGGCCGTTACAATGTGCATTCCGTGCAACTTTGTGTATTAACTGTTAAGTGGAATATATGCCATTAAGCATGGCATGGTAAAATAGAGGATGCATGACGCATAAATATAAACTGTAAGCATGAAATGTGTTATCTGATTGACTTGCTGAGCCTATGTGTGCACTCTTGCTATGAACTAACATTTTAGGTAAAGTACGAGAATGCCGGATGTTCCAGTTAAGCTAAGGTAAAGGAATGTGAATGTACGGATTAACGAGAAGCAAATTTATTATATGTAATTTATGAAGTGTACACGCAAGCTAGTTAAATGTAAAGTTGTAGAGATGCAAATGATGAAACGTTTTGGTTTTAAATATTAAACCATGATTGTAATATGAATGAATGTATGGTTTGTAACTTCATAGTGATAGCAATAAATGTAATTTATTTTTGAGAAATGTTGTAAAGGAATAAGGCGAAGGTATTATTTGGTAATCGAGTTTTATATGTAATAAACTCCTATATATGGTATAGTATTGTATAAACAGATACATGTATGGATATGTATGAAAATAGGATCAGATACTGAGCAAGCGTGATGTAAGCAGAGTTTTATATATGACAGAGATATATGATGAATATATTCACAGGTGATGTTAAGTTGAATGACATATTATATGATTCTGATAATTGTAATAGACTAGGCCACAATTAATAAATGTTTGACCTAGGTTCTAATGAATAGTAAGTGAACGTTACGATCCTGAGGTAGGATGATGATTGTAAGATAAATAAACAGATTTATAGACCGCATTATGGTCAGTTAATGTCTTTAAAGGTTAAAAGTTATGTTTTAACGCACGAAATTGTTGTGAAGATGATTGAGGATAATATAATTTGATTTTAAGATTAATGATTATGAAATCCAGAATTGAATGGATAAAATTAAGGAAGGTTGGGGTTTCGGGTGCGTTACGTATTTTCTCTAACTTCTTTAATCCATTCATGCATTACTAGCAAGACTTTCCAAACTTCTTTGGCTGTGGTGCAGTTAACCACATTCTTAAGAAGTTTATCCTCTAGAGCCATAAACAGGAAGTTTATGGTTCTCTTGTCAAGACCAACCAGCTTCTTTTCATCCTTTGTCCACTTGATCCTTTGTTTGACAATAACCTTTTTTGGATCTTTAAGAGTAGGCTCTAACTTGCTAACACATAAGGTCCATTCAAAAATGTGTCAAATAGTTCGTCATCTATATAGGCTTCTATACGAAATTTCTAGTTATTAAATTTATCTTTATTATAAAAAGGTAGTTTATTTTCACCACTAAGATTAGAACCACGTTTCGTGTTTGTCATATGATCAACTCAAGCTATAAATCTAGTTGAAAGAGAACCAGACCCTCATACCACTTGTTAGGTCTAAAGGCACCGAAAAGATCTAAAAGGGGGGTTGGATAGATCCTTTAAAATTTTCTTTTAAAGTTTACCAATTAATTAAATAATTCAATTTTAGTTTATTTAATGGGATAAGTAACTTGAAAAATGTCTTAAAATTAATGAAAATTTCTTGGCAATGAGTTAGTGCATATCATAGAGCAAGCCACTAAAAATTAAAGTGCAAAAGTTAAATGATTGAAAGTAAAGGGATAGAGAGATTTTTAAGATGTTCAGAGTACAAAAGTTTCCTAGTCCTCTTTTCTACTATGAGAGTAGGGATGATCCACTAAGGATAGGGAGGTTACACAAACCAAGTTCACAAAGAACTTTTCCATTAGAGATTTATTGAGAATCTTTAAGTCACACAAACTTTATTACAAAATGATTACAAAGATTAATACAAGTCACTAAGATAAAAGAGTGTTTGAGATGCTGCTAAGTTGCAATGAAAGCTCAGGGAAATGACTTAGCATTATAAGGTTTTTCTCAAATCGCCTAGTTATAGCCTTTTGCTTGTTCTTTTGAGAGCTTGAATTCAACCCTTTTATAGCCTTGTTTGGAATTTTATCTGAATTGTTACCATTGCTCCATTTCTAAGAGGACACTTGTTAAATGTTAATTTCTTTGACTTCAGATGGCGACTACCAAAACCTGTCATTGTCAACATCGTATTATTTGGTGCAGTAGGTGATGTGTGTCTTGAGTAGCTAGCTGTTGAAAAAGCTGATTTGTCTATTTTGTCTCTATGTGCTAACTCAAATGGATAAGATTAATTTGGGAAGTTGGAGTCATGGTCGAGTGAACTTTTTCACTGACTTGCCACTACTTGTCAAACTATTATACTTTACGATTTAAGCTAAGCAAACATTTTACTTTAAATCGTAGTGTTAGTCTCTGTATCATTTTGTAACTCTACTAAACGATGTTATCTATTCTATCCTTTAGTGGATTCACTAAGAGATTGCTCTACATCTATCTTAGAGTTCTTCTTGGACAGTCTTCCAAGTAAACAATCTCTTCAAAACTCGACGGTCTTAGAGTTCCTCGGTTGTTTGTAATAAAGTGAATTCAATAAGTCTTTATCTAATCTTCAGCATTATAAATTCCTATACATAGCTCTACGATCATGGTGTTGGTCCAGTGTATGACTAACCAAGAGGGGGTGAATTGGTAGTCTCAAAACTTTTTCAAGTTTTTTAAATTATTTATAGCAAAATAAAGATTAACACTCCCACTCAAATTGTTTGACTCTATCTAGGTATGTGAATGACTTACAATATGAATGTGACTTTGTTTACTGATGAACTTAACTGACTCATAGTATGTTAAGTATATAAACAAGACACAAATAAAGTAAAAATTAACTACGCAAACACACTATAATGCATGTGATTTTTATATGATTTAGCACAACTTGTGCCTAATCCATAAGACACTAGTCCAATGCCTTGTTGAATAACTTATAACTTTCACGATTTTTTAGGCTCATCGGGTAACCTTAACATCACTTATGCTATCAATGCACTCTAGTGCATAACCCATCTCTTTTCATAGGCTCATAGATAAACCTATTCCTTGCTTCATCTATTTTTAGGGTTCACAGAAAATGACACTTATCTAAGAATAGAGATAGTGTTGTTTAAGAAAAAATAACAAACCTCACAAGTTATTTAAGGATGCACAACCAACCATATAAACTATGATCTCTAAAAGATTTGATATCACAATGTAACCTAAATATCTAGATCCTCATTCTTTTAACCAATGTAGCATTATTTGTACAAAAGGGAGTGAACTAGTGTAAGGAGTGTTTTTTAATCTTTCTGACTCTCGGCTTGAAGGAGACTATCGTCTGGACTTTGAAGATTTTCTTTCTTCACACTCCTTTTGCTTCTCTTTGATGAACATAAGTCTTTTTATACTCGTATGTCTAGCATATAGCCATTTGAGAGTTGCAGTCTTGATTGGTGGGAATTTAAAATTTCTTCAATGGTATGATCTTCCAATCTTAATCTAGTGGATGTATTTTATGTTTGAAACTTGTATTTTAAATTTTAAATGACCTGAGTTATGCTGGTAAACTTGCAGAATCTTCTTTATACGAAAGGAATAATTCAACTTTGACAAAATTATAAAAGACCTAAAACTTTCTTTTTTGATAAAATAAATTTCCAACGCTTGACTCTGATAATGACAACTTTTTCCTCTAGTGTTTGTCTTGTATGTTTGTTTAAATTCTTATTTTTCTTAGTCAAAATGAAGCTTGCCATGTGCATTTCATCATCAGAATGTATATCTAGGTGAATATCATTAGTACTACCATTAAAATAACCGTTGGGCACAATAAATGGTATAACCTTTGTCTTGAGCATATGCATGACTCTCGATCATTCATTGACTCTTCCTTAAGAACATGACTCTGTTACGCTATAAAACTTAACTATTTCTTTCCTACATGCTTGGAGAAACTTGTTAATCACACTTAATATATTTTATCTATCATCAAAATCTGGGTGAGTACAACACATGAATTTACTTAACAAGTTAGTTCTCTAATTAAGTCCTTGTCCATATATTTTTAATCTCAATAAAGACTTGAAAAAACTTATCTTTACAAATATACATTAATTATTATCATCAAATCAAATATGGTTAGTCTAAAAATGCAAATACTGACATTGTGATAAGGTCTGAATTTGTTATAATTAATCTAGAATGGGGGTTGAATAAATTAATTGACTTTTTAGAAAATCTTGGTCTTTTAAATTTTTTTACTCTAATTCCCTAATTAAATTTGTCAAATAAAGTAAACAGAAAAGGAAAGAGAAAACAAATAGTGAACACGACGATATATCCTAATTCGTTATATATATATATATATATATATATATATATAACAGGTATATACACCTACTTAAGTCCCTAAACTCCTCTCTAGGTTTTGTGATTTTTTCACTAGTAAAAACTTAACTCTTTATGTAGATGGAGAAATCTTTACACCAATGTATCTATCTTAGGACTATTCTACCATAGTATATTTCAAGAAAAACAAATTCCCTTTTTCCCTTTCTAGAGCACCAGTATTACTTCTACGATTGGTCTTGAAACTTAATGTCTTTTTCCTACTTTACTCATTTAGAAACCCAACACCTTTGGCCTTTCTACAGTTTTGGTCTTGGAACAAGAATCATTCAATTCTTCACACACTTGAAAAATACTTAGGTCTAGCTCTTTGTTTTAAAAGTTTGATTGTCTTTGTTAATGCTTCTTACATAAGCAAATTGACAATATTTAAGCACAAATATGTCAAATATATCAATTCACAAGATACAAAGTAATAGCAGTGAAAGGTTTGTATTAGTTTGCCATTTCTCTCACCGGCGGATCTGTTGGTGCTATTAGTGTTGCTTGTTTGCTCTAATCTTTAGTTCTGTTGGTATCTTGTTTGATGATTATATGATCAAGACGCTATGTGAACAATAAATCATTGTCAGGTTGGATCCTTGTCTCGCAGTATCTGACTTTGCATTTGGGATTCTTTTTGCTTTTGGTGTGTATTTGTTCAATGTGCAGGGTTTGGGGAAGGATGGGAGGGGTATGGTTGAGCCCGTCCAAGCACAAACCATTGAGAAAAGAGCAGGGTTAGGGAGTCGACCAAAGAAGTTGGATCCTAGCCTTAAGGTGCAAGCCGACAATAGTTATCGGACTCTTATTCAGAAGAAAGCTCTAGCCAGGTGTAAAACCCGGTCCTTTTACTAAAAGTCCCACATCACCCCTTTTTAAAACTCCTTCCATTCTTTTAGCCTATATATATGACTTCACCCCCTTTTAGTTTTATATACCAAACATTAAGTACCTTCTATTTTGTGAGGAACTTTTTGTGTGAGGGCCTTTTTAGTATGGACCTCCCTAGTAATTTTGTTTTTGTTTCAAGGACGTGGACGGAGTGCGGACCTCATAATTTCGGGTATGTCTCTTTTTCATTCTTTGTGTAATTATTCAATTTTCTGTATTAGTTTTAATTTTGTATCTTTAATTTTTGTATGTTATTTAGTTTGTTAGTTTATATATTTTAGTATATCTCTGTTAGTAATTAGCGTTTTGGAATATTAAATTAATATTTTTGTAAATAAGATTCGTGGGGACTAATCTTTTGTCGATGCGTATATACGATTTTGATGTGACTCTTAGGATGAAGTGGGTTGATAATAAAGGATACCTCTTTAAAAGAGTTGTATTGAAAATGTTTCAGTCGTTCGTGAGTTTTCTGATGTATTTAATTAAGAATTATCAGGGTTGTCATTGCAATAGGAACTTGAGTTTACCGTTGGGCTTCTTTCAAGTGCGAAGCCTATAAGAATATTTTGCGGCACTGAATAACAGGCAGTGCTAAGCCCTGGGCCATGTTAGGTGCAAGACAACGTTTGATTATTAATGACAAATATTATGTAAAAGATTTTAATGTATAACAAGTAATTTTATTTTGTATAGTCCTTATGTTTGAATCTATTATATAAGGGCTTAGGGATCGAAATTGTTAGGATAAATTGAATTAAATAAATTCTAAACAGTCCTTATGATTGAAAATATTGTAATCATTGTAAGAGGACTTAGGGATTAGATTTATTAGGTTGATCTAAAATTTTAGATAGAAAAATGTAATAGACTAGGTTGAAGATTTGTAGAGCAGACAGATCAACAGAATAGAACAACATCGACGTGCATTATAGTGGATTATCTAGACTTTGAAGAATATGTTAAGGTCTTGTGCATTAGAGTGGTTGCCTAATTGGGATGATTATTTGAGCCTTGTTAAATTCTTTATAACAACAACTGGCATACAAGCGTTGGGATGATTTCGTTTAAGTCACTGCATGATAGGAAGTGTGGGCACCAATTTGGTGGGTTGAGGTTAGTGAGAAGGCTATAGAAGGGTCTAAGTTCGTTCAAACTACTACGTAGATTGTAGCCATGACTAAGGAGAAATTTAGGTCTGCTCAATCAGTATTCGACGAATTGGGTTAATGGGTAAACTTAGTCCACGTTTTATTGTCCATTTGAGATTTTAGAAAGGGTTGACAAAGTCGCATTTTGGTTAGCTTTGTCTCCACAGTTAGCTTATGTGTATAACGTATTTCGTGTCTTAGTGCTGAAGAGTTATCATTATCATCTATTACACGTGGTGTAATATCATTCGTTTTGATAAGATTTCTAAGGAAAACCATTTCGTTTGTTTTGTGAAAATTCTATTCAAGCGAAGTATTCACATCTTTTGATAATTAGGTTAGTCGCATTTTATTTATTTTTTATTCCGGGGACGGAATCTTTTTTAAGGAGGAGGTAATGTAAAACCCGGTCCTTTTACTAAAAGTCCCACATCACCCCTTTTTAAAACTCTTTCCATTCTTTTAGCCTATATATATATATGACTTTACCCCCTTTTAGTTTTCTATACCAAACATTAAGTACCTCCTATTTTGTGAGAAACTTTTTGTATGAGGGTCTTTTTAGTAAGGACCTCCCTAGTTAAAAAAATTTTTGTTTCGGGGACGTGGGCGAACCTCATAATTTTGGGTATATCTCTTTTTCATTCTTTGTGTAATTATTTAATTTTCTGTATTAGTTTTAATTTTGTAGCTTTAATTTTTGTATGTTATTTAGTTTGTTAGTTTATATATTTTAGTATATCTTTGTTAGTAATTAGCATTTTGGAATATTAAATTAATATTTTTGTAACTTTAATATTTTAACAGAAAATAAGACTAAGAATAAGAATAAAACATTTATTTGTAATAGAATTAAAAATATAAATAATATTTTTGTAAATATACTTATATGTATTTTGGAAGGAATAAGAATACTATTATATATTAATATATACGTTACCATGATTAAAATATTTATGTATGTATAACTTTATGTAGAATTTTGTATAGAACGGAAGGATTTCAGATTCATCTTAGAGAAAGAAAATATGTAAAACTTAATCAATTGATTAACTATTTATTTATCAATTCTTTTATTATGTTTAATTAGTTTCGACGGAATGAATTTAACGAGTCAGTTTTGTAATATAATTTTGGGTATTACATTGCTTATTCCATGTACGAATTTCATACTCCTTCAGCGATACTCATTTGATTTTAATTTGTTTGTTTTGTTCCTCATTAGAATTTGGATATTGTCTCGATATATTGTTCATAGTCAAATGCATATAATATTTTTGTTTGATTTTAGATATTTGCAACTTATCTTATACTCTTTAGACTTATTAAGCATGTCTAGTATTTATTTTGATTATGTAGAAACGTACATGCAAGTATATTTGGGAGACTTTGTGTCGATTTGTTTCGGTTTAGCATGTGCGTATTAGAACCCCTTTTGTGATATTATGTCATATTCGTTGTGACATAATATTTTTGTTAGAAAGTATCGTAGGGTATACTTGAGCTATAACCACCTGTGGGGGTACCACAGACATGTCTCTGGACACTAAGACATGACACTTTCCGTGGCGGTGTGATCAGTCCACGGTGTCTTCATTTTGTGTTTTGGTGAACATTTGGTGTTTTGTTGTAGGAGGCGTATGGGTCGGCCCTAGCATTTTGTTCTGTTCTGTTCTGTGATCTGGTGTTGTTCGTAGTGCCGAGCACACCTTTTCGATTTTGTATGCATTTGGATCTGCAGTCCAATGTGTGTCTGTCCGTGCGGCAGTATTTTAACTTGTCTTTGTGATAAGGTATATTTCTGTTTTGTTCTAAGATCGGTATGAAATAAACACAATCATTCAATTCAGTCTTTCATGTTGTTCAGTAAATCAGTCCAATTCAATAGATATGTTCAGTTCAGTAGATTAATTTAGTAGATTATATTGTTTAGTTCAGTAAGATTAAGTAATTTAGTTTAGTTGATTTTGTTAATCTCATTTTAGTTCAGTTGATTTTGTTATTCAATTTCAGTTCTTATTTCTGCATTCTTTATTCGTACTGAGCATTTGGCTTATACTTTGTTTTTCTTGCGGTAGGGTTTGTAAGGGGATTCATGGGCAAGTGTGAAAAGAGTTTCTTTTTATTTTGACATTATGCTTAGAGTTCTTTTGTGCGTAGTGTCGCTTTCCACTAGTCGGGAAGGGGGTGTTACACCAGGTTTAGAGAGATGTCATAGGGGAGTAGCAGAATTGAACTATACAAAGCCCTTTTTTTTTGTTTTCTTTTTGAAATTATGCTAGATTTTCCAAGTGGTCATTTAAAAAATGGTCTGTAGTGTAAAACAGCATCAAGTTGTGCTGCATTTGATTTGATTTGATTATTATTCTCTCCAGATTACAAGTAAATCCAGAATAAATATTGTGGTTCCGGGTGATTTGTTTTGTTGGATTGGCATTTTAGTTTTTGTTGGCAATTAGATAGTTGGCTTTGATCATTTTTATTTGTCAAAGCAAATGCATAGAGAAAAATGCTCACCAAAGTTTGGGTAATAGGTCAATTTTTTGTCTTGAATGCGTCTTAAAGAATATATCTTACTATCTGTGCGCAAACACATTCAAATATACCCTGGAGAGTAAAAATAGTATATATAGGTAGGAGTGTTATAGAAAGTAGAGAGAGAAATACTTTTACTATTGTTTGACGTCCTGAGTGTCTTTGAATGTGGAGTCACATGTGTACATAGGTATTTTTCATGATGTAATCAATTTTATGAAATGTACTCCGTTAATGTAATGATGATATATTATTTAAAATAATAAATGAGTTTTATTTGTAATAAAATTTGTTTTACAAAAAGTCTCTTTTTATTGATATGGTATGTAGTGATATAATATTCTCAAGTATAATTACATAATTTCATTATTATATTACAACTACTAGTAAGTTACACATTTATTATATTTGGTGATAAATATAAAATAAATATATAACATTAAAATTTGTAAGTTTTGAAAATAATTTTTTTTTGGTGAAATGGAGGGATGGAGTAATAATAATCTAATTTTCTAATCGGAACTATAGTGTTTTGGTGACTTAAAGTTATTAATGCTCATGATTGTATATCTACTGGTCCAAATGTACCATGTCTGATGAATAACTAACAAGTTTATTAATCCGTGAAAAGCACAGCTAAGGTTAAAAAAGATTTAAAAGATAAATTTTATATATGATTTTTTTGAGTGACATTTTAATTGATATCAAATCAGCGGTCCAAATTCACCGACTTGATAGCTCAAATTATTATTATTATTATTTTATCTTTACTCAATTATGAGTAACAAATGATATATTATATTTTTAATAATAAATGTGTAATAATTTTTTTTTTAAAAACTTCACTTTTGAACTGTTGAGTTGACTTTTGGAATACCAAAAATTTATGATCAATAAGACGTGCCAATAAAAAAAAGACTTTTGAGCTATCAAGTCACTAAATTTGGACTATTGAGTTGACTAAGGGATAAATCAAAATGACTCAGTATTTGTCTTGTCTTGTCTTGTTATATATATATATATATATATAAGAAAAATGGAGGTGTACGACAGTGCAACTTTTTAATTTACACACTTTGCCAAAATTACGTCGTTGTGACAGATTATTTTTAATTTAGTGGTACTGATGATCTCCCATCTTTACCAAAACGACGTAATTTTGGCAGACTGTGTAAATTAAAAAGTTACACAGCTGTGTGCCTCCTTATTCTCCATATATATATATATATATAAAGAACAACAATTTTGAATTTATTGTTCATGCAATAGATTATGATAATTAAATTTTTCTCAAGCAATTTATTTAAAACTCCAAAATTTAAAGTGTTACTTGAAAATATGAATTTAAATGTTGCCACCGGAGACGTATTAATTAACTAGTGTTTTTGTTCATGCACATCTTTGTTCTCTTGTCCACTTTGACAGGAGTTTGAATTTCTGTAGCTACGTTTTCATTGCCTTCTTCTTTAGACCCTTCTTTCTCATAACTACTAAGAACTATTTCTTGTGAGAATTTCCTTTTGTTTTTGCCATCTTTCACTTCAATTTGTTGCGAGTGGTTGCCTTGACTTGGAGTGATAAGCCATAACACTAAATGCACATGTGGTAATCCCCGCTTTTGAAATTCAATTGTGTATACAACTGTTTAGTGTTTACCATTGAAAAAAATATATTATTATGTACACAACATACTGAATGCGGAATGAATGAAACAATAACATAATGTACGAAGGTGGAAGGTAGCTGCTATTAGGCGTCTCAATATATTACTCCTTTTGTCCCAAAATATTTTTTTATTTATTATTTTAAGTAATTTCAAGTTAAGTATTTATTTATTTTAAATAATCTATTTTTTACAGTAATTTACCTACAATTGACATATTTCTATTTTCTATGTATATTTATGGAGTATCACTAGTTATGCACAGAAAATTATACAATTAAATGAGAATTTAAATATGACTAATTTGTTGACTTGGTCACATTTTGTTCTTTGATTTTGATGATGACTTTATCTTTGTACTAAAATCTTAAAATTGTATGATTAGATATATGCAGCAAGATAAAATATGCAATACAGTAAAACTAGATAGAGAGCTGGATTATTACTTTGATATATAGCATCGTAGATTGCCAAAGCAGAATTGTGACTGAATTCAACAACTTGTTTAGCAAAACTGGATCAATAATTCAAAATTATATTATACAACAGGCTTATTCAACATCCTAGATACTAGAATAATAATGTGTATTAATACAACAAGCTTGGGAACTAAACTAGATTAAGAAAGGCAAAACACTGTCATGCAGCAAGCTGAATCGCAAACTGGATTTATTCTGCAGAATTTTGAGAAGCTGCTGGACAGAATATCTTGAATATCTACATTGGGCTTCTAGGATTCCATGTAAGATCTTAGCATTGATTTATATTTCAATCAAAACTCATAGGATTGCAGACATATTCAATATGAAATGTTAAAATCAAGTTTTTCATGAAGTAATGAAAAACAATAATAATGTTTAATGAAAAATTGATTTTCGATTATCTTGATATTTAAAAAGGGATTCAATTAAATCCAATAGATTTTGAAAAGGAGTATAAATTAATTATGTCATCTTGGTATTATGTGATTGGACTTTTCATGTTGGATAAAATTAGACTTAAAGGAATAATTGATTGATGAAAGTGATTAAAACTTTTCATAAATAAATCTGTTGACTAATTAATTAATTGGTAATCAAGATGTTCATATTTAACTAATTGTTTGATAAAATCTTAATTGATTGATTGTTAATTGGATTTATTGAAATTAAATTAAGATATTACCTTGTTAGATTGATTGATAATTGATTTGGGCTTTCCATAAATAAATATATCACATGTTATTAATCTAGTCGGATATAATGGAATTAAATCAATTAATATTTCCGTGATAGATTAATCGAGTAATTAGTTGATTAGATTGATTGATGTTTACTATAATTGAAGGAATCGAATATGTCTATATTTCTTGTAAATCAATTATGGAGACTAATTTAGGAAATTAGTGTGTGAAGCTAAAATTTGGGAATTATACCGTGTCTAACGGTAACTATATTGCTTCAAGATATAATATATGCTGGATATAATTTGTTAAGCTGACATGATGGGATAATCAATCAATCAAAATTGTTTCTAACGGTAATATCAATGATTCTTGCTATGATCAATTGTGCTAAATAATAAATTTCCGCTGGACATTTTTTCAAATCTGCATAAATCATGCTTGATAGAATGTGATATATTCCAACTGTTCTCTAATTGTTTTTAACGGTAATATGCCTTGGAATATTGTAATGGTTATATGAGTTTTCATGTATAAATTACTCTTGCCATCAACCTAACAATATATAAACTGAGAAGAACAAAATACAAAGCTTATTACAATTTGTTTCAATCATTCGGTCAATCTCTAAACTTTTTGTGAAGTAATTTAATTATTGAAGGTCACTTATAACGTGCAATTTGATTTTTCAGCTTTGTTTTCTCTGAGATATAAATTGGTGATATCTTATCCTTATTAACTTGACCATTACATATAGTATTGAGTTTTACATTGTTATATATGTCTTTCTTTGACCATAGTTCTTGGTGTAACTTTTTATATCATTGTTAAATTGATTGTTGTCTAATCCGGTTTGGGTTAGGAGGCTTTACATTCAAGTTCCAGGTGAGCTTAGGAGCTCGGTAAGTAGAGGTACTCAAGAAGTACATAGGTTTGCACAAGGTGAGCATATGTGCTTAGGAGGATTAGTCCTCAAAGGTTGAGAACTTGAATTGTAAAGGGGGTTTATTATCAACCAAGTTGAATAATAAAAGGAGTCTCTAATACCAATTGGTATTGGACGAGTATTAGGCCACTAGAGTAGAAGTTAGGGGCCAAATCACGTAAAAATTCTTAGTGTTCATGTGATTGCTTGATCGATCTATCTTGTTGCATGTTTTAAGTTTCTCAACACATAAAAGTATTAACAAGTTCAGTTGTATCTTGTAAGGATCACTTCATTGATTATATAACATGTTGCATTAGTAATACAGTGAACTATTTTCATATCCAGCAAACTAAATCCTTGATACAGTAAACTGTTTTCATATCTAACAGAATAAACTTTTGATTCAGTAATCTATTTTTATATCTTGCAGACTAAACTTCTGATTCAGTAAACTGTTTACTTAATCTAGCAGACTACATTATAAACTGTTTTGCTAATTTGCAAAAATTAGACACCGTTTACTCACACTTATTCAACCCCTCTTCTAAGTGTGCCTACTTGAATTGGTATTTGAGCTTGGCTCTACTTATCTTGGTTTTAAAGGTGACTTGTAGGGAAATATTCTGCAACGGTACATTTAGGGAACTACTTTCAAGAAGGACAATTAACAACTAGACCTCCATTTTTACTCGGAGCTGAAAATTATAACTTTTGGAAATTTTGTATCAGATCTACCTCAAATGAGATCATTGGCAATGGTGGGTCGTGGAGAATGGTCCACTGATTCCAAGAAAGAATAATGGTACACCAAACACATTAATGAAAATGGAAACAATCGAAGTGTACATGACATCATACGACTCAAAGGCAATGAACAAATTACTTAATGGCATGGTACAATCTGAAATAGACAAAGTGTCATCATGTAGCACGGCCAAAGAGATTTGGGATACCTTAAATGTAAGCCATGAAGGAACATAAAAAATAAGGAAATTAAAGCTAAGTATGCTCATGCGTGACTACAAGATGTTCAAGCTTGAAAAAGATGAAACCACCACGATGGCACAAACAAGGTTCCTAGTATTCACGAATTCCTTGAAGCTACTTGACAAATCAATTCCTCAAAGTGAAATCAACCATAAGTTACTACGGGCTATGCCTAAGAGGTTTGCATCCAAAGTAACTACTCTTCAAGATTCTTCTAATATTTCTGTTATGGATACTCTAACATTATTTGGAGAATTAGAAAAATATGAATATCAATTAAAAAGATATGATGAGGAGGAGAAAACTCCTAGAAAAAAAATATTAGCTCTTAATGCAGGAAATGAAAAAGAGCTAGATGATGACATGGATGAGAAAATTAAAATGATCTCAAGGAAGCTCAAAGGGCTGATTCAAAGAAAGAACAAAAGAAAGAATGTGATAGCTTCAAACAAGTTCAAAGAAAAACAAAATGAAGATACTTATTTCGAATGCCGGTGGCTGGGTCACTTCCAAAAAGACTACTTCAAATTAAAAGGCAAAAAAAACAAAGCTCTTATTACTTGGAGTGATGTTGAGTCCGACGTAGAAGTTGATGCAAACGATGACGTAGCTCAAGTGTGCTTCATGGGAATTGATAACAAATCAAGTGATGAATCAAGTGAGGTAACCATTTTTTATTATCATCTCTTGAAACAAGAAATAGAAAATTAAGAGAAAAGACTATGAACTTAAAAGATTTGATAAATACATTAATTAATGAAGTTGATACATTAATAGATGATAATAAAGAAATTGAAAAAGAGATATAATTTCAAGAGAAAAAGATTTTAATTGCTAAAAATAATAACAAAATTCTTTCTGACCAAGTAAATCATTTGAATAATGAAAATGAAAAATTAATAAATGAAATAAAAATGAGAGATATTTGTATTGATACATTTAATGATAATACACATATTGAAAATACTTCAACTAATAAATTAAAAGGAGAAATAAAATCATTAAAATTATCATTAACTAAATTTGTTCAAGGGGAAGAAAATTTAACTGTCATATTGGATAAACAAAAACCTAGTTTTGAAAAACAAGGAATTAGTTATAACTCAACACATAAAAATAATGATTTGAAAATGTTGAAATCTAAATCACATTTTAAATTAAACTATTACTCTCCTTTTATTACTTGCAAAAATTGTGGCATTAAAGGGCATTTAGACTTTAATTATAAAAAGAAAATTAAGAAGGTTTGGATAAAGAAAAGTGATTTGCATGTGACTAACCCAAGTGGACCCAAAAAGATATTGGCACCAAAAAGATAAAATCTTGTTTGTAGGTTCCTTCTAAAAAATGAAATAGATGAAAGAAATCTAGAAACTGTAGTAAATCTAGTAAACCAGAATGCTAAAAACAGTTTACTATATACTAATTCAGCAAAACAGACTGCTCAAAATAGCTACCTGGACACATTAAATCCAGTAGGCAGTACACGTGTTACAGCAAAGCAGTAGATCAGATTAACAAACCAATAAACTAAATTGGATAATTAAGAAGTTGAATCAGATGAGATAAATGAAGAACTTCAAACTCAAATCCTTTTCAACATGAGAAGTATGATCTTTGGTGATATAAACAAGGGGGGAGACTTCTTTGACATACTTACATGTATACTGTTAAAATACAGGGCTATATTAAAATTAAAACATGTTGGTTAAGTGCTTAAATGATTTACTTGTGCATAATTAAATCTACAAATTATTCGCATGATAGATATATGTTTCTTGACACATTTTCTATGATTATTTTGTACTGAGCTTGGCTACATACTATTATGCACTTTGATTATGTTCTGTTAATTCAGGTTGATGGTTTGGAGCTCTAATATATACTTTAGATATTGCATGGTTTTAGGGAGAACATTATACATTTTCAATTTTGCTATTTAATCATATCCATAAACAAAGGGTGATACAAAATTGGACTTGATCTAGACTTACTTGAATTTTCATGGTACTATGCTAATGCTTAATAGATAAATGTATATTGATGGTACTTGGATATTTTGAAACACGTTAGTTAATTGATTTTCTCTCTTTATTCTTTTTTAATGATGACAAAGGGGGAGAGATAATTAGATTTAAGCTTTAATTATGGACTTTAAACTTACTTGCATAATCTGTTATGATGAGATCTATGTGCTTAGATTATTATTCTTTTTTGAATGATGACAAGGGGGGGGGGGAGAGATAATTGGATTATTATGATGTTATATTGCTGCACATTTTATATATCATATGATTGTTATCTCTGCATATTATATGTGGCATGGTTTTAGGAGGAACATTGATTATTATGTTGTCATAATAAAAAAAAAGGGAGATTATTGACTTGGTCGCACTCCGTACTTTGGTTTTGATGATGACTTTATCTTTTTACTAAAACTTTGAAATTGTTTGATTAGATACATGCAGCAAGATAAAATATGCAATACAACAAAACTAGATAGAGAGCTGGATTACTACTCTGATATACAGAATCCTAGATTACCAAAGCAGAAATGTGACTAAATACAACAACTTGATTAGTAAAGATGGATCAAGAATTCAAAATTCTATTATACATTAGGCTTATTCAGCATCTTGGATACCAGAACAATAATGTGTATCAATACAACAAGCTGGAAAACTAAACTGAATTAATAAAGACAAAGCACTGTCATGCACCAAGCTGAATCACAAACTAGATTTATTCTGCAGAATTTTGAGAAGCTACTAGACATAATATCTTGAAGATCTACATTGGGCTTCTAGGATTACATGTAAGATCTTAGCATTGATTTATATTTCAATCAAAGCTCATAAGATTGCAGACATATTAAATATGGAAGGTTAAAATCAAGTTTTTTCACAGAGTAATTAAAACCAATAATCATGTTTTATAAAAAATTGATTTTCTGTTATCATGATATTTAAAAAAGATTTAATTAGATCTAATAGACTTTGAAAAGGAGTATAAATCAACTATGTCATCTTGATATTATGTGATTAAACTCACAATTTGGATAAAATTAGACTTAAAGGAATAATTGATTGATAGAAGTGATTAAAGTTTTTCATAAATAAATCTTTTGACTAATTATTTAATTGGTAATCAAGATTTCCATATTTAACTGATTCTTTGATAAAATCTTAATTGATTGATTGCTAATTGGATTAATTGAAATTAAATCAAGATTACCTTTTTGGATTGATTGATAATTGATTTGAGCTTTTCATAAATAAATATATCATATGTCATTAATCTAGTAGGATATAATGGAATTAAATCAATTAATCTTTCCATAATAGATTAACTGAGTAATTAGTTGATTAGATTGATTGATGTTTACCATAATTGAAGAAATCAAATTTATCTACATTTCATGTAAGTCAATTATGGAGAATAATTGAGGACACTAGTGTGTGAAGCTAAAATCTGGGAATTATATCGTGTGTCTAATGGTAACTATATTGCTTCAAGATATAATATTTACTGTATATAATTTGTTAAGCTAACATCATGTGATAATCAATCTATCTAAATTGTTTCTAACGGTAATATCCATGATTCTTGCCATGATCAATTGTGCTTAACAATAATTTCTTGCTAGACATTTTTTTAAATCTGCATAAATCATGCTTGATAGAATACGATATATTCTAACTGTTCTGTAATTGTTTACTAGATTTGATGTTCCTATATTAGCGTTATGCTTTGTGCCCGGTACAGGTGCTGTCCCGGTATAATATATTTTGACGGCTTGGTATTTTAGAAAGATTAGAGTCCACGATTGAATATAATTGAGTTGGTTGTATTTGATTGGGTTTTTAGCATTGGAGGAATAAGGAGAATTATTTCATTATGAACTCATCTCAGTTATGGGTTTTAGTTAAAACATGACTCTAATCCAGACTTTTACTTTTAATTGGTATCGGGCGTTGGTGAATAAAAGGTGGTGAGCAACTATAAATACAGTTATAGGTGGAGGTCAACAATACTTCAATTATTACTTTCATTATTATTATTTTAGTAATCAAACCCCCAATTGTTATCACTTTTGGCTTGTACTGATTCTCACACTGGAGTTATCCCCCAACGGCCCAAGCTATCAAACTTTTTAGTGTGACAATTGACTGTTCCCTGTGTAGGTTAACTTGATTTTTAGTGATTTAGGAAAGCGTACAAATTCAGGTGTTAACATTAGTGCTAGAAGGAGAGCTTTTTCAGCAAATTTCAATTCAAAATCACTAAAATCTTTCTGAAATATTCTCATGGAAAATAAGGGTGTAGCAGTTCCGGATCATACAGGGTCATCGATTCTGGTACATAATGTACAAGGATCAGTGAAAGATAGACTCGATCCCAGTAATCCAAGGTCTAAACTGAGACACAATCAGCATCGATCCAACGTCAGTTGTTTATCCTTCCAAATTCACCAATTCTAGATCTGCGGAGGAGAGAAGTGAATTACCGATCCCCTTATAGGGAGGATCGAGACAGGGAGTCTAGTTGGCCCAATTAACGAAAGTTGATCAGGATGCAAAAAATTAAAAAAGCCAAGGTGCTCTTAAGTCTTTGCAGTTTCAGCAACAGTATTAGAGTGAACACGACCGAACTTAAAAGGGATGATTGGGCTCAATCAATGGTTTGAGGTACTCAAGAAACAACACCATAGAGTCAAAGGAGGATGGGGCCATCCGTTGAATTTCTCAGGCCTCACCATAAAGCCTCCTCCATTATGGCAAGATAAGGCGAGGAGGTACAAGGCTGAACGATTATTCGGAACCTCACTACAGACATAAAGTCTCCTCTAAGAAGCACTACTATTGTGATACAAGGTGTGGCGATATAAGGCTGAACGGTTCTCCAGAATCTCATAAATTCAAAGCCTCCCATAGGGATCAAGAGCAACACAGTGGTGATGCAAGGCATGGAGATAAAAGGCAAGCATATTCCAGGGATCGGGAGCAAAATAATTCAAACCCCAGTCAATGAAGGTAGGTCAGATCATCAACTTATGATTGGGATCATGGAAAAATAAAGCAGGGAAGGATAAGGTAGGCCAGGTCTTCGGACAATATTCGAGACCATCATGATAAAACTTTGCAGATGTGTATCCTCGATCCCATCATGCAGAAGATAGCAGAGTTGAAGCAGAAGATAGTAGTTGCTTAGTAAGATCGTCAACCCCTGGACACAAAGTCACCATTTTCTCCTATTATTGATGAAGCCAGGGTTGATCCAACAAAGAAGATGCCACCACTCGAGACATGTGATGGTAAAGGGGATCCTTATGATCATACACACTCCTATGAGCGTATTATGGTCATTCGGATGCAGCTCAGTGCCAAATGTTCATTACGACATTAAATAAGGGAGCTCGATAATGGATGATGTCTCTACCCCCAAACTGCATCAATTCGTGGAAGGAGTTGTGCGATAAATTCCATGATCTATTCGGAAGCAACAGGAGGAGGGGAAAGCTCACTGCTTCTTTAATGCAGATAAAGCAAAAGCCTAATAAGACATTGAGTCAGTATGTGCAGAGGTTCAAGAAAGCTGTTGGAACTATCACCGACTTGAACATGACTCAAGCGTTGGGGTTTGTTCACCACAGGGTTCGACATGAGATGTTCTCGAAAGCTTATGAAGGATATTATGCTCAACCCTCCTAAGGACTTATCAGATGCCTATGAATGGGCAGAGAACTTCATTGCTATTGATGTAAGTCTACACTAAAATTCAAAGTGGATAGACCGATCCAAAAATAAAGATGGTAAAATGAAAGTACGGGATCAGATCGGAACAAAGGGAAATCTTCCAAAAGCAAGTAAGCCACCCTTTCGACCGAAGTTTGAAAACAAGGTTTATACCCCCCTTGAATATTAATAGGGTTTAGATTTTGGAGGAAATTAGGAATAAACCCTTCTTTGACCACGAGCCAGAGCATATGGGAGTTCATCGGTCGAAGGGAAGCAAGAACCTATTCTATTATCATCATTAGGCCGCTGGATATTCAACTGAAGCTTGTTGACGGTCGAAGGATATGATTGAAAAGAATATTCAAAAAGGGGAATTAATTAAGTCTATTACAGGATGTGAGGTTCCACCATCGAGACAGACACAGGAAGTAGATCGAAAAGATGGTTAGGATAATTGGCGAAGACAAGTTATTGATGTCATTACGGGGGGATTGAAAAGGAAGCTATTTGAGAAAAAGTGCTGAGGTGTTGCTGAGACAGTGATGGCAGTTTCAGATCAGACTGCTAAAGTTGAGAGTCCTTTTTTCAATATGGTGATCTCTTTTTCTGATGAGGATTACCCACTCGATGTTATAGATCCTCATGAAGGGGCATTAGTAATCATAGCATATGTCAGACCGGTTGATATTAGGAGATAATGGTTGACAATGGCTCTTCAGTGGATGTGTTCGTACAGCCATGCGTATCAGCGAATGGATTTGGAAGGGCAAAAAATAGAGGTCGGACAGGAGTCACCGTTGTATGGATTCGACAATGAACTAGTGCATGTATCGAAATGGTGGAGCTACCCGTGGTTTTCAGTACGGCCTCTTAGTAAGTGCAGATTAAGGTAAAATTCTTTGTTGTTCAAGTCAATTATGCATACAATCCTATTTTGGATCATACTACATTAGCTGCATTACATGTTGTCACCTTAATCTAACACTTTAAGATAAATTTCCCTACTCCTAATGGTGTTGGTGAGGTGAAAAAGGATCTGGTAGCACGGAGGTGTTACCTGCACACACTTACATCATTAGCTGTGGGGGTTAGTAAGTAAAAATAGATGATGATGATGGACATAGAGCCTTTCGCAGAAGGACCCATAGAACCTTTGGCTCTACCTGTTGAAGAGGATGTAGAGCTGATTATGGGGAATATGTCAAAAATTGTGAAGATAAATGTTGGGTTGGAAGTGTCGATCTAGAAAGGATTGGTGGAGTTACTTTGGGCTTATGCCGACATCTTTGCCTGGACACCTAGAGACATGTTGGGCATTATAGAGGATATAACAATGCATAAATTTTGTGTGAATTCGGAGAGGAAACCAGTTTGATTGAAAAGACAGATATTTACTCCAGAGCGACAGAGGATTATTCATGATGAATTTGCTAAGCTTTTGGATGCCGATGTGATTATGGAAATTGATACCCGGATAGGTCAGCAAATAGAATGAAAAGTGGAGAGTTTATGTCAATTACACATATTTGAACAAAGCATGTCCGAAAGACTTTTATCCATTTCCTTATATTGATCAGCTCATTGATGTGATGTCGGGACATGCCATCCTTAACTTTCTTGATGCCTTTTTAGGATACAATTAGATTTCATGTACAAGGATGATATCCTAAAGACAACATTTATTACACATCAAGCCATATATGCTTATAAGAGGATGCCCTTCGGACTTATTAATGCTAGAGCGATATACCAGAAAATGATGAATAAGGTCTTCCGTAAGTAGATCGATAAGAACATGGCGGTTTATATATTGGTCAGCAAAAGGGTGATACAAGCCAATTCGGAGAATATTCGGGTGATCTTAGATGTGAATTCACCTCAGTCTTTTAAATATGTACAGAGACTAACAGGTTAGGTGACAACTCTTCAGCGCTTCATGTCTAAGTCGGTGGAATGGTGTCTTCCATTCTTTAACACTTTGAAGGGTCTGAAGAATAAAAAACCTTCGAGTTCACTTCAGAGTGAAGATACTTTCTAGTGAATAAAGAGTTACTTACCTTTGGCTCGATTATTACAAAAACCTCTTCTATTTGAACCTCTTTATCTATATTTGGCTGTGAGTTCTTTGGCTGTTGGGGTGGTATTGGTTCGGGAAGAGGGTGGCAGACAACGTCTGATATACTATGTAAGACATGCATTATGGGATGTATAAATCAGGTATCTGAACTTGAAAAAATGTGCATATGCCTTAATTATTGCCAATAGGAAGCTTCAACACTATTTTAGGGAAGGGTAATAGTCATTTACACAGGCCAGCCATTGAAGAAGGTACTCCATAAGTCTGATGCTTTAGGCAGGATGGTTGCTTAGGCGGTATAGCTGAGCCAATTTATTTTGGATTATTGATTGTAGATAGGAATTAAGGGGCAAGAGCTGACAAAATTTATGATGGAATGCATGTTTACTGAAGAAGATCTGAAGGCAAATTCTTATTCTAGAGTAGGTCTAATAGCTGAGGGGTACTAGGTATCTTCGTATTGGACTCTGTATGTTGATGGTTTGTCTACTTCGGACGCTAGTGGTGCTGATGTTATTCTGATTTTTCTAGAAGGTTTTAAGGTTCAGTAGACTATTGGTTTTTGCTTCATGGCAACCAATAATGAAACTGAGTATGAGGCCATCCTAGATGGATTGAGGTTGGCCCAAAGTCTTGATGTACGTCATATGCTAATCTTCAGTGATTCTCAATTAGAGTTGAAGCAAATTCAAGGTGAGTGCGAGGCTCGGGGGGGCAAGGATGGCAAAATATTTGGCTGATATGAAGATGTTGTTAAAATAGTTTGATTCTTACTCCCTCCAGGGAATTAAGTGGAATGGTAATACGGTAGTCGATGCACTGTCTAAGTTGGCTGCTACTCAGGTGGAAAATATTGGTGGATCATTCTATTTGGAGGTCCTTGATTAACTTGATATTTTAAAGAAGGTGGTGATGCCGGTTCAAAGGTTAAATTGTTGGTTCACACCTTATTTAGAGTATCTTAATGAAGGTAAACTCCTATCTGAAAAGTTATTGGCAAAGAGGATTAGGTATCAAAGTGCTTATTTTTGCTTTATCGATGGTGATCTTTACCAACGGGCTTATTCTTCTCTATTACTGAAGTATCTTTTCCCTTTGGAGGCATCATATGCTTTTTGGGAGGTGTGTGAAGGGATCTATGGTGATCATATAGGAGCAAAGTCATTGTCTTACAAGTTGATCAAACAGGGTTATTACTAGTCGACAATGCTTCAAGACGTAAATGAATTTGTGCAGAAGTGCCCGAAGTGTTAGTTAAATAAATCGATCCCTTATCAGCCTCCTGAAGAATTGTCATCGTTACTGTTCCCGATTTTATTTATCGTATGGGTAATTAATCTATTGGGACCCACGCCCAAGGCTAATGGTCAATTGGCTTATGTGGTGTTTGGGTTGAAGTTCTGTGGTCGTTGGAGGTGGAGAGGTGTGTTCGATTTGGGGTTCTGGGGTAGGTCGGATGGAGGTGTTGGAGTTGTTTGTGGTGGGAGTCCAATAGGGGTGGTAGTAGAGGTTTCAACAAGTATGTGGCGTTTGGTTTTTCTGAGGTTATGTTTTCAGCATGTTAAAGGTTGAAGGTGTCTATCTTTTTAGTGATTTGGGTTGATTCGGTGATGACAGAGAGCGGCTGTTCTTGGGTTTTAGTTGGTTTGACAATTATGATTATGGATTCTAAAGGTTATGAAAAAGAATTTAAAAGTGTAATAAATGGTTTGGGGGCTTCGGTTATGTCTCGGGAAGGGGAAAAAGTGAAGTTATAGGTTTGGGTTTGTAGATTGTTACTGAAAGGGAAAAAAAGAGAATGAGAAGATGATGTCAGATAAATAGAGAAGTAAATTCAAAAAATTTGTAGATAAAAGAGGTCGGGAGCTTACATTTGTGATTGAACAACCATTCTTAACCTGATAGAAGGTCCAATGACCAGGGAGAGGTTAACATCTTAGCATATAATTCTTGAAACTCCTTTTCTCGACGCTGAGAGACTTGGTCGAGGCCAAGGGTATTCTTAGAAGGCTCCCCCCAAGTCGGCAGTAGGTGGGTCTTGGGGCGTCAGTTAAAGATCTAGTACGGATGCCATCCTTTGTTGTTGGTGGGGGTGGTCATCCATACTTGTTGGCCTGGTTGTTTTGTCAGTTGTCAAAAGTCGGGTTCTTTGGAGCAGCTAAGTTTGAATATTGAAAAAAAGAAGTCGAGAGATGGTTCGACTCCACATTCATAGCAGAAGGCTATGAAACAGATGAGGTGAATGTAAGAGTTGGGAGAACCCAATCCCAACGAAAGCGAGGAAAGAGGATATAAATTAGTGAAGATGAATTCTAACATCGTATTTAAAGGCATAGATGGGCATGCCAATCTAGTCCCTATTGAGGCGTTAGTATATCTTTTCGTTTAGGTTGGGGGCTCGAATTAGGTACTCTTTTGGGATTTGATATTGGTGGCGGAGGGTTTCGATGTGTCGGGATGACAAATTTGATCTAGTGTTGGCTATGGTGTATGCTTTCTCTGATCGATTCATAAACTTTTCAATTTTCCATTTCCTTTTATTCAGAATGGTTCAAAGGGGGACCAGAGGTGGTTGCAAAGTTGGATGGGGAGTAGTTTTTAGCAATTGTTACTATGAAGAAAGGAGGTTTGTGATGGGGAAGATGATCGGAGGAAGAGAAGGGACGTCGATTTTTTTTTTTCCTATAGAGAGAGAAGTAAGGAGGTTAAGAGATTTTTTGTGAAAGTGAATTGAAAATGAAAGGTTGAGTTTGGTTTAATGGCTAAGACCTAATGATGGGCATGATTCCCGCAGGTGGGAAATTTGAAAAGACGAGGTGAGAAATTTATGGAGGCACAGACGTTATGGCGGTTTTTAACAATTGTAGTAATGAAGAAGCATATTTAATTTTTTAATTAGTCTGATCAGTTATATATATATATATATATATATATATATATATATATATATATATATATATATAGTAGGAGAGTGGGAGGCAATGTTGGGATGAAATTATTCAGGACCCGGTACATGTACAGGTGCAAGCCCATAATAATCTTGCATTTGAGGCTTGGATCCAGTGCTGGCCTATATTAACATTGTGCTTTGGGCTAGATGAAAGTAATATGCCCTCAGGCCAATCACATTTCATGTCATAAATATATACTTTATAATCTTATTCGATTTATTAATAAATTTTTTTATATAAAGGCATTTCTTATTCATGATTAATTGGTTGAATTGATTAAATGGATAAACTCATTGTTTTAAGCAATGCTTTTAGAATCATAATGTTGGTTATGCTAATGAGATCTAAATTCAAGATAGCTCAAAACTAAAATATTCCTAATGCGTGGGATCACTAATATAGGGATTAGTAAATTCGGATAGATTAGTACATACTATGCTTGCTCTTATGAAGAGGATGATTGATCTTATAATCATTTGTGTAGAGACACTAAAACAGGTATGTAGGTGCTTATTAGAGAATAAGTTCATTGAACGTGACTCACTAAAGGAACACCTAATGGAATTTTACTTGACTGGCAATAGGAGTTTCTAATGTGATAGTAGTACATGTGATCCTTGGACTTGAGATCATCATAATACCTTGTGTATGACGAGTTATACTTTGTCATATTCCTCAAGACTATATAGGCATAAAAAATTATATGTCCGGGTATAATAAGTTGTACATGGAGGTAAGTGAATGATCGACAAATGATCTACCACTTCCAGTAAAAGGGAGAGAATGTCCTATGTAATTCGATAAATTATAACTTAGAAATTCTTGGCCAAGGTGAAATGAAAATTAGAAATGAGTTTTTAATTTACAGTAGAGTTTTGCATTTGAGAATTTAAATACATGTGATCAAATTAAATAAGATTTGACAGTAATTCCATTTCTTATATTTGATTTGGACATTGTGTGGTCGAATGATTGAATTTTACAGTAACTATTCATGGAATAGGTTCTTTGTGATCAAATGTTGATATTCATATTATCTGAAAAGTCGTGCATTACTAGGGGGTATACCCTTATTGTGGAATAAATAAATATTTATTTATAAATAAATGAAATGAGTTTAATTTATTATTATAAATAATATTAGAATGGTTCTAATTTATTTATTTTACAACTGGTTTAATATTGAACGTAAAGGGTCACATTGCAAAAGAGAAATATTTATTTGATAAGTAATGACATAATGATAATAATAAATTAAGTGTATTTAATTTATACTATGGTGAAAGAATAAATTAAATAGCTTAATATTTATAATTATGTATTTTAGAAATACTAAATTATACATTAATAGGAGGAGTCTTATTATTATTATTATTATTATTATTATTATTATTATTATTATTATTATTATTATTATTATTATTATTATTATTATTATTATTATTATTTAGTTCGTAAATGGTTTAGAAATTAATTAATAAGAAGTACTCTCATAATAAATAATTAAGTTCCTAAAGAGTTTAGGAATTGTAATTATTATATTAAATTAATTTAGTTACTAATTAAATTATGAGTTAAATTAAAACCATACTTTTAAAGAGTTTAGGGGGGTTAACTAATTATATAAATAAGATAAGTCTTATTTTGGATTGGGTTGACACTCTATTCAGAAGTATTAGAGAATACTTTATAATTCTCTACATCTAAGAGTTAGAGAGAGGGAGAGAGGGAGAGAGAGAGAGAGAGAGAGAGAGAGAGAGAGAGAGAGAGAGAGAGAGAATTAGGGTTAGCCACTCATGATTTAGAGAAACCAAAATCTACTTCTTGAATTCATGGATCTCTTATTAGATTACCTTTAGAGGCTATACACTTGGATAGCAAATATTGATCCGTAGATTCTAATCGATGAATTTAAAGAAGATCGTGAAGGATTAAAAGGATGTGAACTCGTAGCTATTCAAGAGTTGAAACTACAAACGTATACTTTTTTTTATCATTTCTCAGTTAATAATAGTCGCATAAGAAATATCCTAATTTTGGTTTGTAGAAATTTTTTAAATATGGTTTGTCTTGCTTTCGTTGCGTTATACAATTTAATTGTATGTATGCCTTATTTTTACAAACTAACAGTGGCATCAATAGCCAAACTTATGCGAATTATTAATTATTTTGATTCCGTATATTTATGGGTATATATTTAGAATAATTTATTGGGCATAATTTGTTGTATAAAATCATGTGTTTTGAAAAAAATTGTAAAAATTGTGTTTTGGATGAAAAAGGATCAAAATCGCGAACTGCAGAAAACTACAGAAGTTGATTTTGCGAATTGGCGTTGGGGCGCTGTTTACGAAAATTCAAAATTTTGGTCAAGCATCAAGGTGTTGTATTTGAACTAGGTTCAAGCGCCGGGGCGCTGTCCAGGGGGCCCTGTGTTTACACTATAATCCAGCACCAGGGCACTAGACAGCGGAATCCGCTTTTGGATTTTTTTAGTGTAGCTTTTTCAAAAATTAAAATAAAGGGTTATTTTACATAATTTTATAATTAAAATAAAGAGTTTGTTTTAAACTTAAAATTGGATTTCATGCAACTTTAAAATTGCCCATTAAATGATATCGATATATATGGAATGACTTTAATTCATGAGATGGATGATACATGTAATGATATGCATGATATAAATTATGTATTGATACGTATGATGATATTTATAATAATACAAGGGGTTAATATCATTTCACGTGAACTTTTCTATTTACCTGAACTTTTCTATTGGAATTCAACCGTTATTTTGAATTATGGATCTTGAATATCATTCTTGAATCTGAGTCCACATCATGTTGATAATTTGGAAATTATTTGACACTGGACAAAGTATCATGTTATTTTATTCATCATTTATATCTCTGTTGTTATTATAATTATCATGAATCAAGTTGTTATGAATATTTGTGGCCTGGGGTATAGATGATATGTTAAGGTGAAATAATTGTAGATTGTCTTTTAAGGCATATAGTGAATATTCTCTTTGGATAGGATAAAGACGATATAATGGTGGTGTGTCTTTTAGGGCACGTGGTGAATGTTTTCTTTAGCCTTAGGCAAAGATGAACTATTGTTGGTATGATCATGACTAGTGGTGTTTCAGATGATAAAAATTGATGATATTTTTTTTGAAAAGGAAAAGCTAGTGGACATCATTGTCTACATAATTTTTCTAATGGATTGCTTATTTCGCTGCTATTATTGATCTAAAACTTTTTATTTATTATGTTATATCTAGAACTCAACTGTTGAAAACTAATGCTAATTTACTCATTGTTATCTTAGTCATGATATTTCTTTACTGGACTATTTGCGTTCACCCTTTTGTTTGTTTAATTATTCTTCAAGAAATAAGAGAGTAGCTGGGTCTAGCTGAAAGATGGAGTAAAGTTCCGAGTGATAGTTGTAGTAGTCTTCACATATTGTAAAATAGTGTGGCAATAATTGTGAAGACTTAGTTATGTATTATTGAGTTCTGTATTTTTGTACTATATACTATTTTGTATTAGTTATCGTATATTTTTGGCGTCTCAAATTGGGCTGTGTAGCCCTAGATTTAGGGGCATCCAATTTAGTATCGGAGCTTAGGGATATGATCTTTAATGGAGATATGGGGTATAAGTAGGAGAAGAGAGACGAATAGAATCAGTCATTAGCATGTCTTATCTAAATTAAATTTTCTTATCTAATGAGTTGGTTTGAATGTGCGGATAAAAAGTGATGAGTCAGTTTGTTTAACTAACCTTTATCTTGTGACTGCAGTTAAAAATGGCATCTGAAAATCTGGAAATGAACTACCAAATGCCCAAGGCGAACGTAGTTGAGAACTAGGAAGCTACAAATAATACTTCTACTGCTTCAAAAAATAACGCGGGTGGCCATGTAAATTATGATGGTTTCTTTATAAACTTCATATAATTCATTCAAAATCAGGCGAGGGGAGCTCTTACCGATGGAAACGCTAGTAATTCGGGGATGGTCACTGTTAAGCAGTTTAAGGAGTTGGGACCACTTGAATTTTTTTTGGAAGCCGGACCCACTCAAGACGAAAGCATGGCTGAAGTAGATGACAAAAATATTTTATGTCCTATAATGCGCCGATGATCGGAAGGTTCTATTTGCCACCTTCATATTACGAGGTGAGGCGGACCATTGGTGGAAAGCGATAAAATGTATTCATCATTCAGCACTCGAGATGTCTTGGATGGAATTTCAAAAGTTGTTTAATAAGAAGTACTTTTCAGAAAGTATCTGCCACATGAAGGAGGTGGAGTTTATAGGGCTCAAAGGGTTGAGCAAGAAAATAGAAAATTACAGCCAAGAGTCAATGACCAACAGAAAGAGAAATAACAACAACAATCACCAAAACAAGAACTATAGAGGAGGCAATTAACACTTCGGTGGTAATTCTGGCTCAAATAAAAGAAGAGGGGAATTAAGTGGGAACAACTTCAAGAGGAAAAGATCCCACAATGATTACGGAAGGGCACTGGCATCAGCATCAACACCGGCACGAGTTTCAAGGGGAGGAGATCAACCACCAGTAAGATGCTACAAATGTTGTTAGGAGGGTCACATCAGCCTGAACTGTACTCAACAATCCAAGTTGTGTTATGGTTGTGGGAAAGAAGATCATATTGCTCGATTTTGTCTTGTTACAAAATCAAGTACAACTACAATGATGACTCCAGAAGCTAGCGAAGATAAGGGAAAATTTGTAGTTCAGGGGATTATTTTTTTTTTGTGACATCCCAAATGGCATAAAACCCGAACGAGGTGATAATCGGTAAGCCACTCATAAATTCTCGTGAAGTCTATAGCATGTTAGATACTGGTTCTACCCACTCTTTTATCTCACCTGCATGTGCTCAATCATTAAACTTAACTCCTGAAAATTTAGACTTTGACTTATCAGTTAAAACCCCATTGGGAGAAATAGCCATTACATCTACTGTATATAAATATTATTTAGTTCAAATCAACAGCCTCATATTACCCGTTGATCTTATTTCTTTTTAAATATATGAATTTGATATGGTTTTAGGAATTGATTGGTTGACTAACCATTATGCTAAAATTGATTGTTTTAAAAGATCTTTAGTATTCATATTCCTAATTAACCTATTATGCAAATTCAAATAACCAAACCATTAAAATCTATAATTGTCATTTCTAACCATAAAGTCACTCATTTATTGAAAAATGGATGTCAAGCATTTTTAGGTCATGTCACTTATTTAAACAAAAACACGTTAAACTTGAATTATATTCTTATTGTTAATGAGTTTTCTAATGGTTTTTTCGATGAACTTCCTAGTTTATCTCTAAATCGTGAAATTGAATTATGTATTGATCTTGAACTCGGTACTAAGCCTATTTCCAAAGCCCCATACTGAATGACTCATATTGAACTTCAAGAGTTAAAAGTCCAACTACAAGAGCTGTTAGATACTTGTTTCATTCCTCCGTGTGCATCGCTTTGGGGTGTCCTTGTTCTTTTTATCAGGAAGAAGGACAAGAGTATGAGATTGTGCATTGACTACCGAGAGTTGAATTATGTCACCATAAAAAATAGGTACTCGTTATCTCGAATTGATAACATGTTTGATCAATTGCAGGGTGCTCAATATTTTTCAAAAATTGATTTTCGCTCTGGATATTATCAGTTAAAAGTTAAAGCAGATGACATTCTAAATACTACTTTTAGAACTCGTTACAGGCATTATGAATTCTTAGTCATGCCTTTCGTATTAACCAATGCTCCTGTAGATTTCATGGATATGATGAATCGTATATTCAAGGAATATTTGGATCATTTTGTGATTGTCTTTATTGATGACATTCTCATATACTCCAAGAGTCGTTAAGATCACGAACAACACCTGAGATTGATACTCCAAAAGCTATGTAAGAACAAGTTGTATGCCAAGTTGAAGAAGTGTGAATTTTGGCTTGAGTAAGTCACATTTCTTGAGCATGTGATTTCCAATCAGGGAATATCAGTTGACCCTGTAAATATTGAAGCAATATTAAATTAGGAGCAACCTCGGTTAGTAACTGAAGTTAGAAGTTTTCTAGGCCTAGTTGGTTATTATCGGAGATTCGTTGAAGAATTTTCTAGAATCACCACTCCATTAACTCAACTAACTCGAAAAAGTACAAAATTCATATGGAACGAGTAATGCGAGAAAAGTTTTTAAGAACTTAAGAAGAGACTTATTTAAGCTCATGTTTTGATCATACCATCAGGATCGGGAGAAGTTGTCATCTACAGCGATGCTTTAGGCAGAGATCCAGACTGCGTTCTTATTCAACATGGAAAAGTTATAGCTTATGCCTCTCGACAACTTAAGGATTATGAGAAGAACTATCTTGCTCATGATCTAGAGTTGGTAGTGGTAGTTTTTGTGTTAAAGATCTAAAGACACTATTTGTACGAGGAGAAAGTGAAAATCTTCACGGATCACAAAAGTCTCAAGTATTTCTTCACCCAGAAGGAACTCAACATGTGACAACGACGTTGGCTTAAGCTGTTAAAGGATTACGACCATACCATCCAGTATCACCCAGGAAAGACGAACGTTATAGCTAACGCATTAAGCAGAATATCTTATGCGAGTACAAGTGAAATGCTGACCACGTAAAGATGTATTTTGTACTTACAAAAGATAGAGATAGAGTTAAAGACACCAGGGACCCACATGAAGATTAGAACCGGCTTTAGTCGACAAAATTAAAGCTGCTCAAGCTATTGATCCATAACTTATGAACATGATGAAGAAAGTACAAGAATGTGCTATTCCGAAAGTAAGAATCGACTAGAAATGAATACTTTGAGTCAACTCTTGACTCTGTATTCCTAACGACCTTGAATTAAAGCATAAAATCATGATGGAGACACATTACATGCCGTTTGCAATCCACCCAGGAGGTACCAAAATGTATCTTCACCTTCGACATGCATTTTGGAGGAACAATATGAAGAGGGAGATTACAGAGTTTATTTCAAAAGTGCCTAACTTATCAACATGTCAAGGCAGAGCATCAACTGCTTAAACTCGAAATTCCAGAATGGAAGTGGTAAAACATCATTATGGATTTCGTGACAGGTCTTCCCAAAGTTTCTCAAGGCTTTGATGTGATTTAGGTCATCGTAGATAGATTGACTAAGTCCCCTCATTTTTTGCCTATAAGAGAAAACTTTTCACTTAAGCGTCTTGTCGGTATGTATGTAAATGAGATTGTAAAATTGCATGGCATGCCAGTTTCTATAGTTTCTGATCAAGATTCTAAGTTCACTTCACGCTTTTGGATCAGTTTACAAAAATCTATGGGCACCGAACTACGATTTAGTTTTGTATACCATCCTCAAAAGGACGGACAATCGGAAAGGACGATCCAAACTCTCGAGGATCTTTTGAGACTTTGTGTACTAGACTTCAAGGGAAGTTAGGACAAGTACTTGCCATGGGTTGAATTCTTCTACAACAACAGTTTCCAAGTAAGCATAGGCATGACTACATTTGAGGCTTTGTATGAACGAAAGTGTCACTATCCGGTATGTTTGAATGAGGTAGAAGAAGCAAAATTGTTGAGACCCGAGTTGGTACGCTTGGCAATAGAAATGATCCAAATAATTTGACAACGAATACAAACAACACAAGAACAATAAAAGAGTTATTCTGATATTCATCGAAAGGATGAAAGATTCAATGTCGGAAACCATGTATTTTTACGTATTTCTCCATGAAAAGGAGTTACGAGATTTGGAAGGAGATGAAAGTTAAACCCTCAATTTATTGGCCCATTTAAAATTCTAGACTGAGTAGGACCCGTGACCTACAAACTAGCCCTACCACCAAGCATGTTCCGCATTCATAACGTTTTTCACATATTCATGCTATATAAATATGTGAAGGATCCGAATCACATCATTGAGTTAGAGCCAGACGTTATAACATATGATTTAACGTACGAGGAGGTACCTATCAAGATCTTAGATAAGAATGAGCATATCTTACGCTCAAAGGGCATACCTCAAGTTAAGATTTTTTAGAGGAACCATGATATTGAGGAAATGACCTGAGAGCTAGAATTTGAAATGAAATCTAAGTATCCTTACCTCTTTGAAATATCAGGTATGTTAATTTCGGGGATAAAATTTCATAAGGAGGGGAGGTTGTAAGATCCCAACTTTTATGAAATATAAATTTAATTTTTCTTTATATATTTTATTCTGAAACGGTGAGTAGATAAATTGACAAAAGTTAAAGTTAAAAAAAAAGTTTGGTGCGAATTTTATCTTGTCGGAGAATATTCGTTTTGTCGGGGAATATTCGATTCGTACGACAGCGTCAAAATAACCAAACATTGGTGGACCCTACAACGAAATAATATCAGATATAAAAAACAACATAAGTAACCTTTTTAAATAAAAATGGTCAATGGTACTATCACTTTTAATTGTTAAAATACCCAGTGGCAAATGAATAGTAGAACATGGTGTTGCACAATAACATATGATATTGCACAATAGCACACGACATTGCACAATGTTTCATATTATTGAATTGATAAAGTGGCTATTATACAATATTGACTTTATTGAACCAATAATTGTCATATGCACAATAATTCATATTGTTGAACTGATAATTGTTATAGTAGTGTATATGCACAGTAATTCACATTATTGAATCAATAATTGTCATTACATAGTAACATATTTTTTCTTTTATTTATTTTTTGTATTATTATTATTATTATCACTATTATGATGTTGATTTAACTATTTTATTACATTATTAGTTGATATTTTTGCTTGTATTATGAGTATCTAACTTAGATAGCCAATTACATTGTATTTACAACAATTAGTTCTAATAATGAATAATTGTGAATAATTAGTGAATTCTTGTTAAATAATTGAATTTATAAAGTTATTTATTTTATATAAAGTTAATTATTTTATATATAAAGTTAATTGATTTATATAAAGTTAATTATTTTATATATAAAGTTAATTAATTTATATAAAGTTAATTGATTTATATAAAGTTAATTGTTTTATATATAAAGTTAGTTGTTTTATATATAAAGTTAGTTATTTTATTAAAATATGAACGGTATAAATTAAAAGAAATTTGAATGAATGGTTTAGATTAAAGAAATCTTAAAAGAGAAAATGTGTGGTACAGCTTAAACATTATCTTAAAATGAATGGTTCAGATTAATTTGGAAAATCTTGGTTTATGATAAGATTTTTGGGCTATAAATAGATGCATTAACTTAAGAAATTTTTATAATTCCTTGCTTATTCTTTTTTTCATTCTCTAAAATATTACTTTGTATAAGTTTTCTGTGTGTGCTTAAGCTATCGTGAGTATTTGTGAATATCAGTAAGAGCACAAGTATTGTTCAAGTAAGTTTTTTCATAATAGTTAGTCAAGTTAACTACACACATTACACGATATTTATAAATCTTCCTTTAAAAGACTCTTCCTTTAGAGGATTCATTTTGAAAATCTTTCTCTTGAAGATTCTTTTGAAATAATATTTTCAAAAACTATTTTGAAGTATATTATACTTTATTCTATACACTACAAATTTTACTATCAAATCACTTTTGATGATTTCATACGAATTGATATACACCATGAAATTATATGTGATAGTTACTAGTTAAATTATAAATATATAGGTTGATCAACTTCATTTAAATCAATATTCAGTCACGTGTTAAGGTAAGAGATATCATTTTCTTTCATATTCTTACACACATAGTAAGTATTGTTTGGTAAACCTTCCTGAAATGATTATATGTTCTTTAATAGTTTGCGTTTCATTTAATATCATTTCATGTGAAACTTCCTATTTACCTGAATCTTTCTATTGAAATTCAACCGTTATTTTGAATTATGGATCTTGAATATCATTCTTGAATTTAAGTCTACATTATGTTGACAATTTGAACATTATTTGACTCTGGACAAAGTATCCTGTTATTTTATTCATCATTTATCTCTTTATTGTTATTCTAAATATCAAGAATGAAGTTGTTATGAATATCTATGGCCTGGGATACAGATGATAGGGTAAAGGCAAAATAATTGTTAAGTGTCTTTTAGGGCACGTGATGAATGTTCTCTTTGGCCTTAGCCAAAGAAGAACTGTTGTTGGTATGATCAGGACTAGTGTGTTTCATATGATAAAAATTGATGATATTTTTCTGAAAAAGAGAAGCTAATGGACATTATAGTCTACATGATTCCTCTAATAGATTGTTCGTTTCGCTGCTATTACTGATCTAAAACTTGTTGTTTATTATATTCTATCAAGAACTCAACTATTGAATGCTAATAATAATTTACTCATTATTATCTTAGTTATGATATTTTCTTACTGAGTTATTTGAGCTCACATTTTCGTTTGTTTCATTGTTCTTCAAAAAATGAGAGAGTAGCTGGGTCTAGTCGAGAGATGAAGTGATGATTCGAGTGATAGCTGTAGTAGTCTTCACATATTGTAAAATAGTGTGGCAATAATAGTGAAGACTTAGTTGTGAATTATTGAGCCTTGTATTTTTGTAGTATGTACTGTTTTGTAATAGTTATCGTGTATTTTCGGCATCTCAAATTAGATTGTGTAGGCCTAGATTTGGGGGCGTCACACTAGTTAAATAAGTCACTATATCTCTATGTGAATTAAATTAACAAAGATTTTAATATCAAATTCTCTATTGGTTACATATAACATATAAGCATATCTTTATCCTATACACAAATTATGAATTCCATCAACGTAGAAAACACAAACATATGTTATCATATTTAGATCTAAATTTATAATCCATCTCTCAATTTCATATAAATTATCACAATAATTATCCATAATTAATTAATACATTAACGCACAAAATAATTGAAGCTAAACCTATAAACCATTCTTCAGCTTCGTACATATTGTCACATTAATTAATACTGATAATTAATAATTGAACGCCCAAAATATGATAAATAATTAATATATAATCAAATATAAATAAAAGAGAATAAATTTATTTAAACTACACAATGGGTTCAATTGCAAGCTTAAATAAAAATTAGTTGATGATTAAATAATAAATCATTCACAAATAATTGAAAATCTCAAAATTACAAAAATAAAAGAAAAAGAAAAGAGATTAAAATCTGTGTTTTGATATATGTCTGTCACCCGGATCACAATCTTTATTCTTTAAACTTTTGCCTTCGATTCTTGAATCATTCGCGTTGAATATTTACTTCAAATATAATAATATTCTACTCCTAAATATGTTAGATCTATATTAATCTACGTTTATGATATGCTAATTCTTTGTTAATTAATTGTAAAAGAAATCCTAGATAATGTATTTGTAGCTTATAGTACTAATCCCAAGCAAAAGTGAAATAAAAATTCAATTAGGACTCAAAAAATCTGAAAATCCCGTTTTTTTTTGCAATTTCTATCAAGCCAAATAGCCCTTCACTTTTTTACTTTTTTCCCAAGCGCATGACATTGAATTTTCCAACAAAGCAGCTACAACATGACACCGTTTCTCTCCGTCTCATGTCAAAGACAAACACCCGCGCATGGTGTGGACACCTTCTTTGTTAATACCGAACGACGTCTTATATGCTCACTACTAAACATGCACATTCGGTTTCGAGGCCCACGACCCGGCCTTGGTCCCGCACATTCGGTTCGAAGCCCACGACCCGGCCTTGGTCAACAACTGGCCAAGTCAAAGCCTGGACCGGTTTGGCCCGGCCTACCAGGCCAGTCACAGACCGCTTTTTTATCTCAATGATTCGACCTAGATTGGCCTTCTCAAAAATCTGGACCGGCCTGTGACCCGAGGCCTGGCTCGGCCTCCTACCCGAGCCAGAGCCTGGCCCGGCCTGCAACAATACAATTTATTCAAAACGCGTGCAACGATAGCATGGCACGAAGTCAGATGTATAAGGCTGCACCATCAGATGTTAGGACATATAACCTCATAATGAATTTAACCCACCCCGCCCCATCCCATCGATCATACTTTATTTTTTCTTTTTAATATTAACAATGAACATGTGATGTGACACATCTTGACATAATCTTTTAATATTATTCATTTTATATTCATTTTTTACAAAGTTTTATTTCTAATATTTATTATTCTTTTCATATTAAATTGTGGAAAAAAGAGGTTTTAAATTATTTTTGTGGTAATATAAATTACACAATATCTTTAAATTTATCACTATGATTGCATTATAATGTTATCATAATTAAACTAGATAGTTATAAATTTAATGGTAAATATGAAACAAAAGATTATTTCTATTTTTTTTATTTTATAAGTTTACAAATACAATTTCTTTTGTGTGGTGGATGATAAACTAATTAATAACTTGTGTGTTTCTTAAGGAACTTATAGTAAACTAGAAGGAAAACTAAAGGGAATTAGAGAATATTACATTTACTTGTAGTGCCTGATTTTGATTATAAATTAAATTAAATTAAATTTGTCACCATTCACATAATAAAATGAATAACTTATAACTAAACTCACACATTTTATCTACATAATAAAATGCCTGTGAACCGAGTGGCGAGTAGTGATGCACAAATGGCCTGCTGCCTGCGGCCCGGCCTTGATCCGGCCTGGGCCTGGCCTGGTCAAAACCCGGCCTGGTCAAGGCCTGGCCTGGCTCGGTCTGGCCTGAAGGCCACGAACAGGCCACAGTTTTTTGGCTCAGATCCGGCCTGGCCTAGCCTGCCAAAAAGCCCGGCCTGGCCTGTCCTTGGGTCTGTCCTGGCCTGGTTCACCAAAAGCTTGGTCCAGTCTGCAGATTTTCTTTATTCGCTACTTCAATTCTCCCACTGCAGACGAAAACTTCATCTTTGTAACAACTCATTCAATAAATAAAAAAAAAATTAACGTATTTTAATACGTTCATTCATGCATGTTTGTTTATATACAAATAAAGAAATCCATGAAAACACATTGACTAGTGTAATATATAAGGATTTTCTTTACCTAGCTAGCAACCTACACTTCTTACAGATCTTTCATTGCATCTTTATTTTAGTAGATACTTAGCGTAACAACTAGAAAGTCATTTGCAAAATAATAATAAAAAAGATAATTTTCATTATTGTAATTTGAAAGCTGTAATTTGTAATACATTACTTTTAATTAATACATCAATTAAGTTTAAAATTTTAATTGGTGTTTGAATAATATTTAAAATTACTAAAGAAATTATTTGAATGGATCGAATCAGACTGGATTGTCCTGGCTTGGCCCAAGGCCTGGCCTGGCCTGGCCCGGCCCAAGGCCTGGCCTGCAGGCCTCAACAGGCCCCCTTTTTGAGCGTCAAGCCTGGCCCGGCCTGGCCTGCAGGCCAAAAGTCAAAGGCCCGGCCCGGCCTGGTCAACGGTCAAGGCCTGGCCGGGCCGGCCTGTTGTGCATGCCTAGTGGCGAGTGGTACTTTATATGAAATATTGAACCCAATAGTAGACAATAAAAATCACTTAAATCCATGACCGGTAATAAACACCATATCCATTTTAGGATGTGGTGGTGCAGCATAATTAGTCAAATGGACCGACCAAGCTATAGCCTAGCTAGATCAATTCAAATCCATATATCTATCTTTTGTTCTTCTAACTCTGAACGACTTGTATACCTTCATCAATGCAATTTATTCAAAACGCGTGCAACGGTAACAATGCAATGGTTATACTGCTGACGTTGACTGCTGATGCGTCAGCTACTGGCCTCTTGCATCATGTCAGTGCTGCTCCTGCCAGCTGCCATCAATTTAACACCTGCAAAAATAAAAAATGGTCAAATTTTTATCGGCTAATTATGGAACGGATATATTTGAGCTCTATAAAAGGAAAATAGTATATTATATTAATATATTCATAATTTTTATAATTATATTTCAATTATGTTAGCATTTTTTTCTCTCCATATAAAATCAATTATTTTCTTTTCACAAAGCTTCAATTTCTTATTATTATAAATCTTAATTTGTATTATTAATACATTCTTTTTATTATACCCTTTATCATTATATTTTTACACCTGTTATTATTATATTCTTATTATTACATTTTATTACAATACAATGGATTCTTCCAACACTGCATCCGGATCACAAAGGCCGCAATTTATTCAAAACGATCAAAGTAGCATTTGGCCTGATAGTGGAACGAGTTCGAGTATGTTATTTCCATGTCCTAGCGGTAAACAAAACAAATGTACAATGCCAGTTTGAGAATATTTCATCGAAGTGTGGACTGCTGATGGTGTTAAAAAAGCTCAATAACAAATATATAACACCTTATTTGGTACTAAAGGCAATAACACATTACAATGACACTACCAATCATGTTTGCAAAGGCATAACCTAACCAATGAAAGCTCTCAAGCACAAATTGATCGTTCCGGTCATAGTTGGAGTTATGATCAAATATTAGAAAAAGAATTGCAAGTCAAGCTAGTGATCGAGAAGGAGCTTCCGTTCAATTTTTTTACCGATCAACGTTGTACCGAGTACATTCAATATGGATTGCAACCGAAATATAAACAAGTAAGTAGAATGACTACTAAGCGTGATGCAATTAAATTATATAATAAAGCTAAAAAATAACTAATTGAATATTTTGACGGTAAAATTAGTTTAAGTAGTGATATGTGGTCTGCTAATCATCAACCTAGAGTTAGCTATATTTGTATGACTGCTCATTGGATAGATTTTGAAATGATTATGCAAAAAAAATTATAGGATTTGAATTTTTTGAATTACCTCATACCGATTAAACAATATATGGTCAAATTATGGAGATTATTCACACTTTTAAAATTAAAAATAAAATAATGAGTATTAATTTAGATAATGCAAGTAATAACACTAGTGTTGTTATCATGTTAAAAAATAATTTGTTACCTGTAATAAATGGTGCATTTTTTCATGTTAGATGTGTTTGTCATATAATAAATGTAATTGTTTAATCCGGATTTAATTATTTAGAAATGACTATATCTAAAATTCGTAATATGATTACGTGTGTATAGTTCAAATAGAAAAATTCAAAATTTTAGACATTTTTGTCATGATAGAGGAGAAAAATTTAAAAGAGTAAAATTTGATAATAACACTATGTGGAATAGTACATATGATTTGTTTAGAGATGTCTATAAACGTAAAAATATACTTGTGGAGTTTTATAATACTTTGATGGTTCAGGAATTAACAAACGAAGATTGGGATTTACTTTGTCAACTTTTAAGAATTTCTTAAAGTTTTTAAAAAACACACAAAAATATTATCTGCTGTTTATTATCCTACAATTCATCATGTTTTGTATTCATGTTTAGAAATATCATTTGTTTTTAAAGAATTTAAAAATAATGAAATTTGGTCTGCCCTTATTTTGTCAATGGAAGACAAATTTTAAAAATACTTTGAAGACATGCTAACTGTTATTACTTGTGCCGCTGCATTAAATTCAATTATAAAATTAGAAAGTGTAGAAAGTATTTTGGAAGATATAGTAGAAAATATAGGTACTAGTAATATTGATAACCTTAAATTAAAATTTAATACTACATTTACTGAATTTTATAAATTGTATGAATTTGTATATTGTACATCTATACGTGCACCGGCCCCTGCCTCTTCATCTTCTAAATATGCCAACTTATTAAAAACACTATCCAAGAAACCAAAAACTTCAAAACACACGAGTAGTTTAAATGAACTCGGCTTATATTGTAGTACCGATTTTAGGAGTTTTATGGCTGAAGAAGAATTTGAAAATCTTAATATTCTTGCTTTCTGGAATAAACATAAACGACAATTTCCTACTTTGGCCGCTATGGCCCGTGATTTACTAACTATCCAAGCTAGTACCGTAGCTTCAGAATCTTATTTTTCTTTATCTGGCAGGGTATTAAATGAAAAAAGAAGTAGACTTAGTCCGGAATCGTTGGAAATACGCATTTGTTATAGAGATTATCTTCCTGCGCAAAGAATAATACAAGACGTAATAGACGATCAAGATAGTTCGGAAGATCTTGATGTCGGAGCGGAAACTGTTAAAAGGTCAATTCCATGAATATTGAAGATTTGAAGACATAAATTTTAAAATTTTGAAGTCAAATATTTGTAACCAAGGAATAATTAATTATTGCTTAAGTTATACTTTAAAGTTATAAACTTATAATTATTCATTATTGTAAATTGTAAATTTGTATTAAATTACTTTTAATAAATAAATCAACTTTTATTTCTTTTTTTAATATGGACGAGTAACATTATATTTTGAAAATATTTGTTTTAAATTAATATAAAATATATTTTTATATATTTAATAACATCTTTTTTTATAACTATTTTAATTATATTTAATATTTTAAACGATATTTATTTTAATAATATTATAAAAAAAAATTAATTATGTATATGTATGTCAGTGTGTGTGTTTTTAATAATAATATATACGTGTGTGTGTGTGTGTGAGAGAGAGAGAGAGAGAGAGAGTGAGACTGTAAGTAAATGAGCAATATATATATACCGAAACTTGTTCTGGCCGGAAGGCCTCCACCCCCTCAACAGTAGAATTATATATCTGTAAATCGTTGACAGACGTGCTAGTTATACCCTCACTCTACTTTGGTATCAGAGCCACTTTTATTTTTAATCATAATATAAATTATATTTCTCTAAATTAAGCATATATGGTCACCTTACAACAATGTAAGAAATAGGTTCAATTACATCCGTAGCCAATAGTGTAGCTTCTACTTCAGAAGCAACTGAACTTATAGCTTACCAAGATGTAAAAGAGTCATTAGACAAATGGGCCATACCTGATGTTAAACTAGAAACAATTTATAAAATCGAATATTTTGATTTTACCAGTAAAAAGGTTATTAAGACTTTTGAGCATGCTGTTCCTTTACAGAATAATGATGAAATAATTTATTTACTGCATATACAAGATTTATTTCCTTTTATGGGTAAATATAAATGTGTTCATATCGGACTTGTTCAAATTTCTTTTAAACCTTTGACATTACTTAGTCAAAATAACAGTATACAATGTACTCTTAGAGATGGACGTTGTTTAAATTGGAAGGCATCCTTGATGGGTGCTATTGAGACCAGTCTGTCTCATGGACCAGTCTATTTTAATATATTTCCTAACTTAAGTATAGCTCTAACAGACAGTAATCTGTCTAAAGTTCTAGAATTAAGGGTTTTATCTCATGGTTATGAGTATCTCTAAGGTTCTCCACCCTTTGTTATACTTACAGACTACACCTTAAAGTTTTATCAACTTTAAATCCTTACACCAGAAAACAAACTGAACAAGGACAGACAGTCCTTATTGATACCAATCTTTTTAACAGTCAAGTAGCCATACCCCGAATGATCCCTTGGGAAGAGATTACTTTTCCTAAACAATGGCAAATTCCTAATGCCATACCAACCAGACCTATAATAAGACATTCTATAGAAGATGTTATACAAACTCGAGAAGGAAATATTTACCTTCAATTTCAAAAACCTTTAACTAGAAGTCTTTCTAGTAACAGTTATAGACCTTATAATGTAGAATTCCCAGAATCTTCATCAAGAAGATCGACTGCAGAACCCTTAGAATCTGTTAATCAGGGATTATCTTCAAGAAATTCCATTAATGAATCAACTAAAGAAACAATTAATCTTGAAGACTATATTAAGGGAATTCATTTATCAGAAAATCAAATACCTCATGGAGTTTATGAAACCAACAACAGAAGGCCTAATAGCCCAACCTCTAGTGATATGAAATTTTAATATTTAATGGACTTTACACCAAATAGTGAAATAAGAAATAGTCTTAACCAGGATTTTATACAGAGAAAATACCAAGATTTCAGAAAATGGTATTTCAATAATCATAATTCTGAACAACTTAAACAAATTAAAATACAGTATTATGATTATCTTGAGAAAAATCAATGTATTATACCATTCCCAGAATGGTATAGTATTATAGCCAAAACAATACACTCTGAAGAACAATTAAATGTTTTAACAGGAATCCAAAAAGATTGGATAACAACAAAAGGACAAATAATTAAAAGTATTCATCCTCCACCTATGTCCCTAGAATTAGCCTATAATAAGGATCACAATCAAGTTCCTTTAGTTATAAACCCTTATGTTGATGTTCAAGAAAATAACCCTCGTCACCAGGAACATTTACTTCATGTAAGGGATATTCTACAATTAATAAACAAAATAATTATACAAATCTTTTCCTACAAACTATAGGAAATCAATTAACCAGGATAGAAGAGCATACTAGACTTCTCAACAGAATTGAAGAACAATCTACACAAATAATTAATAAATGCCAAGTTACTCCTAAAAATAAATCTTTGGAGATTCAACTAGTAAATATAAAACCACCTCTTGAAATTAAAAATTTTAAATTATATTCTACTAAAAAAGAAGACGAATTCATAACCAGTCTGACTGAAAAAATGAAAGCCTTAGAAATACAAGAAAATTAGTTTATAAAATCTCTTTTGGGAAAAATAGAAACTTCAAAGGATAAACAAATTAACATAATGACTCAAAAGGATGGTAATGATGGTAATGAATCCGGAGATTATTCTATATCCCAAATATTCGAAATTCAAAATGAATTAAATGAAATGAAAAACTTCAACAAGATCTCTTATGATAAAGTACCTACTAATCGTCTGGCCTTAACAGGACCTAGTCGTTATTATTATCCGAGACCCACACCTCAAGATATTCTTTATGAGGAAGGTTTTCTCCATTCACAAAAATCTTATCATGGTAAAACCATATATGAGTGGAATATTGATGGAAAATCTGAATATCAAATATTTGAAACAATACATCATATGCTAATGTATGCAACAGTTTGTAAACAGAATGATAATACAGATCAACAAATCTGTCGTTTTATAATTAATGGTATGACAAGAGTCCTAAAAGGATGGTTTGATAATGTCCTTACACAAGCACAAAAGAATGAAATCACATAAGCCGTAAAAATTGAGACAAACCCTGAAACTCAGGCCCAAACTCAAATACAGGATGCTTGTTATACTTTGATACAAGCTATTGTACTTCATTTCATAGGACCAACTGTGTCAAATGCTGATAGAGATAGAGAAGTCTTACAGAATATTAGATGTCCATCTTTGTCCGATTTTAGATGGTATAAAGATGTTTTCCTTATGAGAGTCATGCAGAGAAGTGATGCTAACAGTGAACACTGGAAAGCCAAATTTATTGATGGCCTTCCTAATCTTTTTGCTGAAAAGGTTAGAAATAAATTAAGAGATCAGAATAATAGGATGACTATCCCCTATAACCAGTATTCTTATGGCCACTTAATAGCCATCATTATTGAAGAAGGATTATCTTTATGTAATGATATAAAATTACAACAGTTAATGAAAAAACAGAATTTAACTAAGAGAAAAGAATTAGGAGTCATATAGTGTTTAATAATATATACCGATATACGTGTGTGTTTAATAATATAATAATTTATATTACATATGTGTGGGTCAGAGTCTTGCTTATCAATTCCTTGTTATACAGTTACACTCTCGTCTCTTGCGTGTACTTACTGAGTAATATATATATATATATATATATATATAGTAATGTATATATTACATATATGTGTGTGTCATATGTATATAGACTAAACATCTCTAGTTTTACAGTAACACTGACACAATGTACTCAGTGTAAATTATTTACTGACACACACATATTAATATATATTATTCTGAAGACATCATAAATTGCATCAGCGTGTGTGAATTGTGTCATTGAATGTGCAGTGTGCATCAATACATGTAATAAATATGTATATATATATATATATATATATATATATATATATATATATATATATATATATATATATATATACGGTTGGGTTCAATAGCATACCAGCTTAACTGGCATACCCCACTAAAGAGCTCACCTACTTAAAGTCCCGGTCTGATTTTCTCTCGCTTCGCCAACATATCTGATTTTGTCTCTCCTCGAAAATTTGAACTCTCCCTCCTCCCCAAAATGTCTGATTTTGTCTCTCCTCACAGAATTGAGCTCAAACTTTGAACGCACCCAGCAAACATTTCCTCCGCCTTTAAGCTTCTACTCTCCTAATTTCTTCTACTCCAAACCCAGACCCTCAATTTCTCTCCTCGTGGGCTGAGATCGGAAAAAGGAAGAAGCTCATACCTTCGATTTTAGTGACTCTGGTATGCTTATATGTGATTTGTGAGATTCTTACTTAATTTGTGATTTTGTTACAAGATATTTGCTGTAATTTTGATATGGTTCTGTTTATTTTTTTTCTGAATTGGACGAATGGCGCGGCCCGCGCCATATATGCTTACCATATAGCGCTCCCCGCGCCATACATGCAGTGTTCCATGTATGCAGATTTCCAAACAAGCTGAAAATCCTCTCGCCAAAACAAAAGAAGGATCTGCCCCTTTTATTTCTCTCTCCTCCCATTTTCAGATCTCAACTTCAGACATCAGGAAAGAGCTTCAATTTAGTAAACATACAACTATTTTTCGATTATGCATATTCCAGTCTCAATTTGTTTTTCTTCAGATCCCTTAATTTTTCGATTTTAGGTATTCTTTATTTAAACTTATCAAGTTTTTAAACTAAAATTTGTCCTTTTAAAATAGTGGAGTATCTATATTTGAGACACTGATTTTTGGATGGAAGGAGTATATGTTTATTTTGGAAAACCCATCTTTTTAAAAGATATATTTGAGACACTGATTTACTCATTTAAATATATTTTTACTCTTAAGGAGTAAAGATATATTTTTACTCTGTTTTACTCATTTAAATATTAAGATTTGTGATAAAATCTGTTGTAAATTAAAGATTGTCTCAAGTGTCTGAAAATTGACAAGTATGCGTAAAAAAACAACAACTGTGTTACCACTCTTGTAGTTTCAACTGCAACAGGGATGTGTCTACAATTCACTTAATGTTTGCATATGATCCATGTGTTTTTGCTGTTTTTAGTAACATAAGGCAAATATTGATGATTGGTAGTTTGGAAGATTTGCTTATCTCTCAATTGTGATTGTGTTCACATAATTTTGTGTTCCTGTAAGCTTGAAATATCATTCTTAGAATACCATAATACCACAAAATTTTATTAGGCTGAGTTGAGAGGAATTTTGTCTCATTCTGCATTTTGGGGTTTTGGTGATCAAATTGATTTTTTTTTATTGGAACAGACTGAAGGACTACACATTTGCTTAGTTACTTAAAACAAGTTTAGTTAGTGTTTCGTAACTGGAAATTAATGATGTGGTTTTGAATTTTGTTTAGAAACACAGGAAAGATGTTCGTTCTCAAGCTCAGAGCAAGGAAGCAGGTACTTAGGCTTCGCTGGTCTTATACGGCTTTGTTTGGAAATGTACCTTCGATATGTTATGTTGCTAATGAATGTGGAATTTTGTGTTCCTGTTCTACAGGAGGAAGGTAAAGGTGTAAATGAACCGCCTTCACTGGTGTACAAAGATGGAAATAATTCCTATATTAGTGTCAGTTCTGATGATGATAAAATGAAGCCTGAGGAACCGAGAAATAATGGAGGAATTGTTAACTTATTAGAAAGGAACGGTCGGTTCCATTGAATGTGTCTGTGCTTATTTATATTCTCCAATTTTAATGCACTGGTTGTAGTTTTGAAATAAATAATGAATTAACCTTTTTGCTTTTAGTTTCGTTTTTTTCGTGATTGTATGCCTGAGATCATGCATCCTTTATACCTATTGAATTCAAATGTGAATAATGACAGTGGTGGACATATGTAAGTTGGCAGGTTTTTATAAGATCAATTGCTCTAAACTACTGTCCATCTTTAATCTTTGTACCTTAGCATTTTTGTTATTAAAGACTTACAGTACTAGCTCATGGTAATTATTAGTACACATGTTTCCCATGCTAGTAAACCAGATAAGCAGTTAATTCAGTTAATTCTATAAGTATAAAAAAAATTGTGTTCCTATTCCAAATTGAATCATAACTTCTGTGATAAGTACACAAGTTTTGACAAATAATTGAAATAAGCACATGTTCTTACATGAAATGACGTAGCTAAATTTAATACTGCATTACATTACATTCAACAATTTTATTACAAAGCAATTAGAACTTCATTACAAAAAAAAAAAAAAAAATTGTCTCCTAGGATTTGTTTCGGTCCATGAAACCTTCACAGGTGAAGGAACTCCACATTTGCAATTGCGGGATGAGCTCCTTGAAGAATTTGTGCTCATGACAGCTTGAGAAAGACAAGAAGATCAGACGATATTTCTGTATATAATATTACTGATAAATGAAATTAAGCAGGTAATCACACAACAGAGATGAAGACAAAACAGAGACATATTAGAACTTTCTTTTTCAAAACTTGTTGCTTTAGATTACAACAAAGACATATTATTACAAAGGTATTTACCAAAAACTGTTTTACTCTTTCAGATGACAAATATATTGGTTGTTGAGCAACTGATGCAGTGAACAAAGAAATAATGCAGTAAACATTGTAATTCAGTTTATGAGTTCATGTTCAATAAAGAAGAATTTTACATATAACCAAAACAAAATCTTAGGTTGCATATACACAGTTCTTAAACTTCTATATCAAGAATCTAATAATCACTATTAGGGGAATTATTCAACCTAAAATAAGAACTTTTGAAAGGTTGTGTTTTAGACAATTCAGGATCCACAATACGTTTATTTGACAGATAAATTATGGTTTTTTGTCTTCTTGATGATAGAGTTTAAATACTCCTCTCAAAGTGTACTTCGAAGCTCACCTTGAGGAAGGTGGCCTTTAAATGTCTCATAGATGTAAAAGATAACTTACAAAAAACATGAGATGACCTTGTTGGACAGAGCAACACCTAGGTGCACCTCATATACCTCAGTGTATGAGGCATAAGCCTTACAGCAGTGTTAGTACTTTATTTATTTTTGAAAGCTGATTTAATACTTCTTCATCTCTATTCACTACCTAACATATACAGTTATTTATATCTTATTCTATACCATATACCATGGTTACAAAATGACTCAAAGTAAGCATGATCTGCAAGGAACTAAATTTTTTCTAAGAAAATGAGGAGTTAGTACAAATGGAAGGTTTTGCTTACTGAAAGCACACCTGATTCTGAATTGTAGTATAACAATATAAATATTGAAAATTACGAGCTATCCATTGTGTGCAAGTGCCTAAGATTTTTTTGTTTCAAAAAGAACCTAAAAGCCTATAGCGAAATTGTGTTTGACCTTATACCTTCATCTCCTCATAAATTTATTCGATTCAAACATGAGCTCCAAAAGTTATGACAGACCCAGTAGAACTAGTTAGGGTTTACAAAATCCCAAATAGTTAGGGCTTACCGAATCAAAAAGAAAAGAAAAACTGAAATCAACCTAACACATTACTACTTTACCGAATCGAAGCACAGATCCGGGAGGAGAGAGAAATCTGAGGCGAGATGAGAGTAGTCTTTCTCTTAGATCCGAGAGGAGAGAGAAATTAAAAAAAGGGAGGAACGCAAGGAGAGAGAAATCGGGAGGAACCGGAGGAGAGAAGAGAAAGTAACAGACGCTACTTACAAATTGGGAGGTATGAGAAATTAACAAAAGCTACTTAAATAGGTATGTTGGGTATGCCCCTTTAGGGGTATGTCCTGGAACCGGACTCTATATATATATATATATATATATATATATATATATATGTATATATATATATATATACACACACATATTACATGCACACAGGCAAACAACACACACATATATTATAACATTATTGTCTTCGGCCCGTCACCTAAGTCTTGGCCTGGCTCGGACCTCAGGTCAACGCAGGCTCACTTTTTACACTAAAAGTACGGTCTAACTTGGCCTTGTCTCTTCTATGTTAAAGTCTGACCTGACTTGGTAAACGGTCTAGGCCTGCCAAGCCCGAGCCGAACCAGGCCAGGTTGGCCCGATGTGCATGTCTACTCGCTGCTGATTTCCTTTGTTTTTCCCCAAGCGACATCGAATAGAATCTGTTTGTTACCATCATGTATGCATGGCCCCAGCTAATGCTGCCTTAATTATTGTTTTGCCATATAAAATACTAAAAACACATAAAAATACATAAAAATAATAAAAACTCAAATCATACTAAATGAAATAAAAACATATAAAAACCAAATAAATACTTGTAAACGCACAAATAATTAAGTAAAAAGATAATTAATAAATAGATTTAAAATCCATTTATCAATCCTCGTGTCAAAACACCGTTGCGCCCATTAGTCAATCAACCACACAATTCATAACGTTCCGACACATAATAAGTCTGCTAATCTTTCCAAAGTCTTTAGAATATTATTTTAAAATTTTTGACCAATTTTCATATTTTTTGGACTTTTCGACAATTTTCTATAATTATTTCTATTTATAAAAACTATCATCTAATGCTTTAAAAAAAAATACCTCGAGTTACTTTTCCATCCTTGAAATACCCCAAATATTTACCTTATATTATTATAAGATTTTTTTTTACTAAATTTCATAATTTTCTACCACTCACATAATTTTTTGTGAATTTTTACTATATTTAAACTAACTTTAATTAGCGCAAAAATATGATAAATATTTTTAATTTTCAATAATTCACCAAATTTAGTCAGTAATTTCTAAATAATATCAAAAGATTACCAGAAAAGTTTTGTCTCAAAACCATTTTCTAATATTTAATTATAATTTTCTATAGTTTTAAGCTTAAAAAAGTCATAATTAATTGTCTGTATTTTACAAAGTCACCAAAACTATCTAACAATTAGTAAAGTATTAAATGAAAGCTCTTCACACCAATTCACCTCAAACCGATCTCTGAAAATTTAATTATAATTTTTCAAAGTTTTAAAATTTCAAAATTTCATAATAATTAATCAACTTATCTGAAAATTACGAATTATATTTTCGTTTACAATAAATTTAATTCTCTACAATTTTTTAATACAAAGTTTCTCTAATTTCTGGTTAGAAATAGCCTAAACGGGCTCTTACTGTTTAGCCTATTTTTCGACAATTTTTTGCCATTTATGTGCCCAAAAATGTTACCTACATCCCAGGAGTCTAAACATGTGATCAGTTTTGAAACTATCAAGAATTCGATGTTCAAAATGCATTTACAAAGGTTATGCTGACGAAAGTTCTATGACCTACTTTTCCTTCATTTCCCACTATTACTCATTAATTTATTTTAATTCTAAAACCTTTTTCGGTACATCCTTAAATTGTTACCCATAAGTTTTCATGTGTGAAAACTATTTAAATTTTAAGCCCACACATGTTGGCTACCATGGCCATGCATTATAGCCACTTACAAACTCACAAAGTCTAACCCCAATTCATACTAAAACGTCTATATATACAATTTAATTATGCATATATCAGAAATACAATGAGAAAACTCAAAGCTTTGCCTTTTGAAACCTATCTCTTTCTTATCTATAAAGTCAACTGTTGATCATAAAAGTCAACTTTTTCGACTTTACAATTATTTTTTTACTAAATTTGATGTTCTAGACTCAACGATGAAGTCCGCATTTTAAATTTTTATCCCGAAGTCAAATTAGAATTATCAACCCTTAGGGCATTTTGGTCCATTTCTATCAAAATCCCAACTCGTCTCATTTAACCTATTTACATCGCTCTAAATCCACCCAGAACATTTATTCCACCACTCAAAACTCTGATTAGTTGAAATTACGACAATCGATCGTCTGAGCCTATACAAACCCTAATCATTAATCGACTTAGGATTTTTGATTGACAATTCTCGATTCACTCTATTTACTATTATAATAATCGTTCTTCATCATTATTACATCATAATTATATAATACAGTCGATTTAGGCCTAGGATATTATGTTATAATTATGTAATACAAAAACAAAGTGTGGTTCCATTTTTTTTTATTGTATTTATTGATTATCTAAAAGCTCTATCACAAAAAGAGAGAGAGAGAGAGAGAGATACTATAATTAAGGTTATGGTTGCCTTGTGCAACCTCAACACACACACACGTGCACGCGCGCGCACACACACACATATAGGGAGTGATCCATAGTAAGTAGTTGTTATAAACCAAAAAATGGCAGCATACACCATCTATACCATTGAAAATAATAAGGAATGACTAGGATTAATTAGAAGCTGATAATCAACGTCCGTTACTGTTAATAATGGACGTTGAAAAATATTATACCCACCCACTACTAATAGTAGCATATGTTGATTAGAAAGCCGAACCTTAAATCCTAAATCAAAAAGTTAAACCCTGAACCTTAGAAACTAAACCCTAAACCCTAAAAACTAACATTACAAAAAATAGGCTTAAATCTGATAGAATTATATTTGATGGAATTATTTTCATCGGAATTAAACTATTCTCGACGGAATAGCTTGTCGGGTCCGTCAGATTTAAGATTTTTCATCAGAAATTCCGTCGAGGTTATGCCTTTTGGCAATGACGCTAAAATTCCCGCGTGCAACAATTTATTTCTGACATAATTCTATCAAAGATATATTTATTTTCGACAGAATTAATTTTGACAAATTCTATCGTAAGAACTCTTTTTTTTACTAACCCGAGACTGGGTCTCTTCTTCTTCAATTTTCTTTTCCTTTCGGTGCTGCTACTTTCTTCTCTCCTGCAATGGCTTTTCCTCTTCTGATCGTTTCTTCTCCAGTTTTATTCTCTTATGTAAGGTTAGTTAGAACTGGGTACCTTTAAAACCCCAATTTATCTTCATATAATTAAACCCATACATTTTAGTTATAGTGTGGGGTTACGACAGTGGTTCTTGGCGGTACTGGCGGTAAAATTTGGTACTGGTAGCAGAAGTGGCATAATTTTTAGATCTATTTCTCATGTGCCCATCGAAAATAAATTTCATCGGACATAAGGCCGTCAGATTTATATATTCTCGACCAACTTTCTGACGGAACTATTCCCAATCAGGTTCTATTCAACTGAATTTTTGACGGAGTATTCCATCGAAAATATACTATTTACGACATAGTAGGACTATTTTCGACAGAATATTCCGTCGAAATAAAGTTTTTTTTCTTGTAGTATAAATCTTAAACTCTGGAAACTCAGTATTGGAATTGGATGTAGCTATGAGATTGAGCTTTCTGATTAATAATTTAGGGTTTGGCTGATTAACGTTCGATATTGTTAATATAAAAAGGGTATACAAATTTTAAACATCTCCTACTAATAATAATGGACGTCGAGTTTCAGTTTCTAATCTTGGTCGTTTCCTCTTGTTTTCAAAGGTGTAGATGGTGTATGCCAGTTTTTGGTTCATAACAACTACTTGCTACGGATCTTTTCCATATATATATATATATATATATATATATGGGTAATAATCCATAGCTAATGTTTGCCAAGTGAACTTTTCTAGCAAATGCATCTAAGACCATTGACAAAATGATCTAACGGTTTAATATAGTCCCAACCACTACATGTAATAGTGGATAGAAAAAAAAATTAAAAACTTTAGTCCACGACCGCTACCTTAGATAACGGCTGACATTTGTAACAACACATGGAAGACCCACCCAGCCGCTTGACCTAACTGTTACCTTAGATAATGGCACGAGAAAGCTTTGTCGTTTTGAAACAAATCCCAGCCGCTACCCTTGATAGCGGCCTGCTTTACGTTGTTGTTTTAGTAACCCTAAACAACCCTAAACATCTAAATTTGCTAAGCATCAAACTATTGTTGGATCAAAATGGTTGTTGTCGCCGCTATATTGTGAAGTAAGAAGGAGAAGATCAACAAAAAAATTGCCATACTCTTGGACATAACAATTGATTTCTGCAATATTGATTCAACTTGCAAGTAAGGTTTATTTTGACCAAATATTTTGTTATAGAATGTTCGCTATGTTGAATTTATTTATGAAATAATTTTTTGATTTTTTTTTTACAAATTTGGTAAAGCAAATTATTAAACTAATTAGTATTATATTGTATAATGTTAGTGTATGGTGTTGTTGATTGAATTTTTTTTATGAAATATAATTAGAAAATAATATACCAATTTGATACCAAAAAAATTAAATTAATTAGTACTATATAGTATAGTGTTAGTGTATGGTGTTGTTAACTGAGAATTTTTTATGATATCTATTTATGAAAATAATATACCAATTTGATACCAAAAAAATTAAATTAATTAGTATTATATAGTATAACGGCAGTGTATGGTGTTTTTGATTGGAAATTTTTTATGAAATATATTTATGAAAATAATATACCAATTTGATGCAGAAAAAAATTAAATTAATTAGTACTATATAGTATAATGACAGTGTACAGTGTTCTTGTTTGAAAACTTATTTATGAAATATATGTTTGAAAGAAAAATACAAATTTGACGCAAAAAAATATTAAATTAGTTACTAATATATAGTATAATGGTAGTGTATGGTGTTGTTGATTGGAAAATTTGTTTTGTATTTTTTTTATTATAGGTAAAATATGGATGATAGGAAGGCTGGGTCAGTGGATAATGCTGTACTTTTTGATAAAAAAAATCATATGTCGGAGGATAATGAGAGGGTAATGATAAGGGTAAATTAAACATAATCCAATCAACATCTTAGACATATGATCAATAAGAGTTGACTGATACACAAGAAAAATTACTTTATAAGTGTGAGTGTGGTATTTTTACTTATCCGACTATTATCACACTAATCAATCGAATTCTCGTGTCTGCCTTAATTAAAAGATGGCGACCGGAGACAAACACTTTTTATTTAAACAGTGGGGAAATAACTTTTACATTGGAGGATGTTCATTTTATACTTAGGTTGTTTGTATTGGGAGAATCATTAACTACTCCCCTTTTTAATAGACCCTTATTATATTTTAGGGAAAGTTTTGGGTCTGCCGCTGTCGTAGAATATCAGATAGTAAGAAAAAGAACAAGTGTTTCCTTAGTTTGGCACCAAAATGTTTTTGGTAGATGCCCTATAAATATAACTAAGGAGGAGTTTGGGCATCACACAAAGACATACATTCTTTGGTTGTGTGAGACTATATTATTTCCAACAAGGTCAAGGAATAGTGTACACCCTAGGTATATGTATTTTATAGCTAATAAAAAAGATTGTGCAATATATGCTTATGGTGTGGTCTTATTAGGATACTTGTACAAGGGACTGTATACAGCTAGTAAGAGATCTAGTAATTACCTAAATGGTTATGTTTCATTATTACAAATCTGGGCGTACGAGTGACTAGTTATTGGAAGGCCAAACCTAGGGAGCATTCTTATTTTTGGTTACCTAAGGCAAGGGCATAGGCATATTATCATCCCAGTAGAAGACTTAGTTCCCATCATCATCTACAGTTCTACCGAGGGGAGCTAGATAGGTAGCCTACGTGGGAGGTAATGTGGCGGCCTTACGAAAGATGGGATGATATTATGGAAAACTATAAATTTTGATGGGAGATTAGCGGGATCAACCCGTATCCCATTAATTCACTTCGATATTATAGAATATCAAATGCCATATAGGGTTATGAGGCGGTTTGGATATTTAAAAGTCATAACCTCTCCAACTAAAGATCACATCAAGCTGAGAAAGGCCAAGGAGCATAAGTTTGATGTCGATGACAATATGGCATTGAGACGACCTTATATCGCTCATTGGCACCTATTTATGGACCATTTTTAGGGGCAAATTCAAGAGTTTTTAAAGACAATACCCATTGAGACATATATGAGGTGGTACAACAGGATTACATGTAGACAAATTCATAGGCCTCGGCCCGAAGGAGATATTGACCCTTCATACGAGCCTCGATCAGTCTACAGTCAGTAGCATCTTGTAAATATGGTGAGCATATTTCATTAATTTATATTATTCTATCTTTACTTTTAAATGTATTTATTTTATTTAAATTACATGTCGACTTACTAATGTATTTTATTTTTTTTAAAATTACAGGTTGAGAGTGCCAAGTCCCTTTTTGACAATGTTTCAAGTTCAAGATGCATCCTCCATATGTTCTCATGAAAGAGGGATGGGACCAATAGTATGCTATATATGACAACAATGTTAGGGGCTATAAAGAGTCTTAGGCAAGGTCAAATATAGATAAAACTTTTTCACAACCTGATATCTACATCTCTAACTCCCATGCGGCTGCACCTCAATCTCTTTCACCATCCGATGTTTACATCCCTAGCCCCCAAACTACTTCACCATAATATTTTACACTGCTCGATGTCTACTTCCCTAGTACTCAATCTACTGCACCGCAACCTACGTGGGAGGAGGGTTTATCGAATTTCATTGATTTGGAGGCTGAAGTGGCTGTACTGGCTGAAGCAGGTGCTCTCAAGGCTTTATATGGAGATAAGGGCTCTCCAACAAATTTACTGTGGGAATACAAAATACAATGGATAAACAAAAATAAGTTTAACAAGGCCCTAGTGAATCCTAAAATTCTTCCTATATCTTACCCTCATCAGTTGTACATATTGTATCACGAAGATTTCGTAAGTTTATGCCCTAGTAACTGGTCTGTACGAACATGTAATGGATGTGTATATTGTGACACCCGGAATTTTTGGAGTAATTCCAAATAAGGATTTCAATGGAATTAAGTAAAGGTTAGTATTTAAAGTCTAGTGTTAAATAATAAAGGTATTAAGGAATGATTTATGGAATATGAAGAAGATTTATGAATATGAATTAAGAAAAGAAGGTTGAATGTGCAAAGTATAAATGATGTGCGATAGAATGTATGAAATAAGTGGATTGAGAAAGGGTAAATATAATTAAAGAAAAGAAATTTTCAGAGAATGAGAAAATATCTTGATAAGTATATCAAGAAATGAATTAAAGTATTATTAATAAAATTTTAGAGAATTGTGAAATGTAATATTACAAAGGAATTATGAATTTAAATAAGAATGGAATATTCTGACAGTTATGACCATTATGGTATTATTCCTGTAAGTTACGGATATTAAAGAGGTAAAATATGATTATTATGGATATAGTTGTGATTTATCAAGATAAAGGTATAACAAGGTGCTATAAATAAAATACGTATGATTATTATGGCAATTATGATTCCGAGGACGGAATCCTGTTAAGGGGAGAAGAATGTGAGGATCCGAATTTCCAAGATTTCTTTAATAATATTAAATGAGAATTTAATTGATAAAACTATCAATATTGTTTAAATTAATTATTATTTTATGTGATTAAGGTATATGATGAGATTTAATTAGTAAATTAAATCTGTACAGAGATTATGATAAATGGTATTGAAATTAAGTAATTGAAAAGTAAATAAATTGTTTTAAAAATAATTTATTAAGAATAAGAGAAATTTCAGATAAATGTACATTAATTTGTACAATTAAATTGTTATGAAAATGTGAAAATTTAGATTTAAAGGAAATTATATGGTAATGTGGGAAGTAAGATTTAAATATGTATATTTATATATATGAATGTTTAATTGATAATTATAAATGTTATTAATTATGAAAATTAAGGGATTAATAATTAAATTAATCCAAAAAATTTATGAAAAGTTAATGAGGAAGTTAGTAGAAATTGTAATTATTGATTTTAAATTAATTACGAATTATGGAGGAAATTTAGAAATTAATTGAGAAGGAAAAGTAATTATATAAATTATATAATTTATATAAGAAAATTAAAATAAGGTATGAAGAAAATAATAATTATATAAATTATATAAGAATAATTATGTAATTTATATAAGGTGATTAAATGGAATAAAGTTGGAGGAAATTAAGAAATTATTTAAAAGGAGAATGTAATTATATAAATTATATAATATTAAATTATATAATTAATATGAATATTAAAGAAATTGAATAATAAATAAGAAAAAGGAATGTTTTAATTTAATAAAAATTATGGTTATGTATAATGGAATTATTATGACTTTTATGAAGAATAATATTTCGGAAACGTGAACATGTTAATGTAACATGTTGTCCAAGTAACGAAGTGAAAAATTATGAAAAATAATTTTTATAGGTTATATGAATTATTTTATGATTTTTGGAGGTATAAATTACCTCAAATAATTACATGCATGGCGTTATGCGTCTACAAAATTTTTCAAGTAAAGTACCGAAAAAGGGTCTAAATATTATTCATAAATTATATTATGAATTTTGGTAAATTAAAATAAATATTCTGTATTTATTATACAAAATATTTATTACACGAAATAATTACGTAATGCTTTAAAATTTTAAATTTGCATGAGAATTTCCGGAAAGTTCTAAGTTTGTGGCGTGAAAGGAATTGGCTAAGGCGGTGGATAAATTTTTTATTCCAAAAATTGTTCAACTTGTGGGTTATAAAAAGGCAAGAAAAAAGAATAAGAAAGAAAACAAAACAAATATACAAAAAAACTCTCTTTCTCTCTCATTTTTTCTCCCACCACCGAGAGCCACCACCGCCACCACTCACCACCGACCACTATTGCTGCCAAGAGATGAGGAACAAGCTTCAAGGAGGTTTTCTTTGGCTTGAGGAAGGTATAAGAATTATTTATTTGATTTATTTATTATTTATGGGGATAAATTAATTTTGTGAAAAAAAATAGGAAATAATTAGAATAATTATTCCAAATAATTTTAGAATATATATCTATGAATTATATGATTTTTGGAGTTATTTTGTTGGGAAAATTATGAGCAATATGGAATAAAAATTGGAAAAGGTGATGCACTGTGTCGCTGGGAAGAAGAAACGAATTGCAGGGCTGTCGCACAATGCGCGGCAGCCAAATTTTTTTCAGCTGCAGGGATGAAACGACGTCGTTTCATGGCGCGGGAGGGGGGCAGGCCGCGCATTGCGCGGAGCCCATAAACGGGCTGAAAAACGACGTCGTTTTGTGGCATCGGCAGGAACAGTCGCCGCGCAATGCGCGGGCGACTGGCAATGCTGGAGATTACCGTGTTGCCCCTGCCTTTTTCAGAAATACCCAACGTGTCCCCAAGGCCGCGGAAGTTACAGAATTGCCCATGGACTTTCCGGAAAATTCCGGATTTGTCCCTAACGTTGCCGAAATGACGGAAATGCCCCTGGGCTTTTCGGGAAATACCGAATGAGTCCCTATGGGCGCGGAAATTACCAAAATGCCCCCATAATTAGTTTTAATTGAAATAAATGTTTAAAAATTGTTTAAAAATTATAGAAAATTATAGAAAAATACTAAAAATATAGAAATGATGTTTGGGCATTAAATTTAATATTTTTGTAAAAATATTAAATATTGGAGATTAATATTTAAATGTTTAAATATTAATCTAATAAGGTTATAATTTAGAAAATGGTTAAAATAAAATTTTTAGACAACCAGATGAGCTAAAATTTATCCGATAAGCTGGGTTGTCCGTAGTGAATATGTTTGATATTAAGTTCTATGAAAATATTAGGGAACGGAGTTAATTTAATTAACCATATTATTTAATAAATGGTCCAGAGATGATATTAATTAATTAAATTAATATCATAAGAGGATAAATAATTATTATTTGATTATTTTATGATCATAGGTTGATCGAGTTAAGGGTTTAAGCTATCAATTAAATAACTGGACGCCAGGCAAGTTCTTCAGTCCCTTTTTATGTTAAATATTGGAATGTTATGATATGTAATTCTTGTTTTAACTGCATACAAATTATGTGTTATGTGATACGTGATTAATATGACCACAATGTGTATTCTGTGCAACGATATGAATATATATGAGATATATTGCTATAGTAGAAGCACAAACACATGATGTATGACACACACCAAGAATGATAAGGTATGTGTTACGTGAAGTATAACTGTTGAACTTGCTGAGCCGTTGTGCTCATTACTTGCTCAATAAATATTTTTGCAGGAAAGAAATGAATTTCAAAAATATCAGATGATATAAAGACGGATAATCACAGAAGGTTGTGAACGTTATTGTTATATTTCAATAACATAATGTGAATACTATTGTTAAGTTTATAGTGTTATTTTGTATGTACATATATATTGAATCCAGACAGGATAAGTTAAGTTAAATTTTGAACTGTGATTGTACTAGATAGATGTTACGATAGAAATTATTAAATGGCTTAATTATGGATTATGAAATCAAGAATAATTTGTATGGATACGAACAATATTAAGTTTTGAATTTTGAGCTTTATGATGCGTGTAAAAGAAAGAATAAGTTAAGGTTGCGATCCAGGGACTAGGATCCGGATGTAAAGATTTTAAACATCCAAATATTATAATACAATGTTTGAGTTGTGGAAAAAAAAAGAAAAAGAAAAATTTATACCGAAAATTTGGTAATTGATGATTTTAAAATCAGATAATGGATCGATTAAGGTGATGAAAGATATATTAACGGACCGAAATTTGGACGTAAGGAAAATAACGGCTAATAAATATAGAATTTAAGGTAATAAAGTGGGTCGAATTTCGGGGTCGTTACATATATGATACTTTTGTGAGATAGAGAGGAAAAATATCGAAGAGTAGGGATTAGAAGATAGGCCTGATTTGGTTTTATACCTGCCTTTTTCATGCATTTGGGTTTAAATCAAGCATAGAATTTCTGCAGCAGCTACATTGAACCACCTGTAGGCCCCCATTGCATGAGTGCGAAAATATTTTTATGCATTTGTGTGTTCCATATAATCATCATTTTATGTTGTTAGTTTTTGCTGTGCATAAATGGAAGATTAGTCTCCTTGATCTGTTCTATAATAAAATTCATTACATCAAGTTGACTGAAATGTATAAGGATTTACATCGATGTAGTGGTAAGTTTAATTTTTTTTTAACTAGTATGTGTTTAAATTGATTTGTGTATAAAATGTGTTTTATTTGATTTCATATTTATTGTCATTCTAACCGAGTAATTTTTGTAGGCACAACTTATACCATTCATATTGTGTCTAGGTAATCCACTGGGCAACTAGCCGAAGAAAGCCCTAAAAGTCCACATTATGACGAAACGATTAATGTAAGATAACGATTTTGATTGTGGAATTTTTATCTTCAAGTATGCAGACTACTATGTACGGAGCGAAATTGACGTACAACAATAGAAATGGCCAGCTTAAGATGTTGCTATTTTTAGATATAGGATTTGTCATGAACTCCGTAAGTGTCAAGCGAGAGATATTCCTGCTAGTGTACTATTTTCGGACTGATGTTACCGTGGTTAGATAAAGTAATGCACTTATAATTTTTGATATGGTTTGTACTAGCATAATCATTTTATTTTTATTATTGTTAACGAATGGGTGTTTACATGTTTTTTAGGAAAATAAATAAATTAAATCTTCCAATGCCATTTATTTGAAAAATTTTCAAAAAAAAATAAAAATGGAAATTTTGGATGCCCTGCATAGCCCTCCATGCGGGTAGTCATTGGGTGAAAGCAAAAAAACCATATTTTCCCCCTTAACAACCATGATTTTAATTTTGTACATGTTTTTCATATAAAAAAAATAAATTAAAATCTTTCAATGCCATTTATTCAAAAAAAATCAAAAAAATAAAAATGAAAATTTTAGATGCCCTACATATCACCCTATGTGGGTAGTCATTGGGTGAAAGCACAAAAAACATATTTTTTTTTACATGTTTTTCACATAAACAAAAACATTAACATATAATGATTACTCAATTTGAAAAAAAGTTGTGCAATACATAAATGACAGAAGTGAAAAATATTACACTAATTATTTCTTAGGTTCAGCCAGTCCTAATACTTTATAATGATTGCGTTTAGCATAGCCTATTTTAAATCCGCAAATTGCACATTTTCGATGTGATTTAGAACCCCCAATTTTCTTAATAACACTCTTCCATCGTAATTGTTTCTTCCGGCCCTTTGTGACTGAAGTAAACGGTGGCAATAACTACTGCATTTCTGCTTCAACCTTTTCGTCTTCACTATCAGAATGTATGCCCATCTCCAGATTTGTATTGCCGAGCGCACAATCAATTTCATCATCCGCGACATTGATAATATTTTTGTCTAGGTCACATTCATCAACAAGGAGTTTGGCTCTTGCATTTACTTTTAAGACAGTCATGTAACCTCGAACTGAGCAAGAAGCTTTAATAGCTAACTTTTGAAAGTCAGTCATCAGATGGTTGTACCGCATCATTTGATTATGTTCAAATTCGACAGTAATTAGAGGAGGGGAAACTTCTTCAACAATACTCTTATTTGCATCTCTTGTCCACTGATAAAATATCACGTCTCCTGATATTTCAACAATACTTTTGACCATGAAAAATCTCAGAACGTGCTTGCAAATTTGACCAAAATGTGAAAACAATTAGCAAGTACATGTTATGGTGTTGGACTGACGATTGTTGGTGACCTCATGATATCTTCGGGAATCTTTAGTTCATCTGTTTTGTACACTGTATATACCTTTGTGTCAATAACACAAATTTAACTTCCTTTGTGAATGTTGTATTTCATGGAATAGAGAAGTTGAACTTGAAAATGTCTAAACATCTCTTTAGTATACACTTTCGCAGCATGGACTTCCTAAGATAACCCACAAATTAAACTTCGTTTCTAATAGGCGGTTACGTAGTCGACTTTTCTCTCATTCAAGAATTTTTTCTCAATAGCCTTTTGACTTTTCACGACAAATTCTTTCATGCTTGTTGAAGCATTCACATATCCATCAAAAAAATTATTCATATATTCACTTCTTCCATTAGTTGTCATTCTAGCAGCAAAAAATCTCTTTGTATATACCTGTATCCATTTGTCCTTGACATCGTATAAACTTCTGAGCCACTCAATGTTATACAATTCATAGTCCTTCATTAGGATATCTCAACGTTCCTCAAATTCGCCGATGGACAAAGAATTATAGACACAGTTGTTAAAATTCGATTTAAATAATGGGTGTTCAGGATATATATGGTGCAACTTTTCGAAAAACTTATTACTTATATGCCAAGAACACAATACATGATAAATGCTTGGGAGTACCCTCGCAACAACATTATTCATTGTTTTATCTTGGTCAGTGATGATAGTTACAGGTGTCTTGTAGTCCATTGCCTGGAGCCACGTTTGTGAAAGTAGTATGCTCTCAAGCTAATCATATTTGATATGATAAGCATATACTTTGTAATCTTATTCGTTTATTAATTAAAGTATCAAGGCATTTATTTATTCATGGTTAATTGGTTGAATTAATTATATGAATAAACTTATAGTTTTGGTGCGATACTTTTAGAATCATAATGTTGATTATGCTAATGAGATCTAAATTAAAGATAGCTCAAGACTAAAATATTCCTAATCGTGGGATCACTAAAATGGGGATTAGTGAATCCGGATAGATTAGTACATACTATGCTTGCATTTATGAAACGGATGATAGATCTCATAATCATTTGTGTAGAGACACTAAAGCAAGTATGTAGGTGCTTATTAGAAAATAAGTTCACTGAACGTGACTCGCTCAAGGAACACCTAATGGAGTTTTACTTGCCTGTCAATAGGAGTTCCTTATGTGATAGTAGTACAAGTGATCATTGGACTTAAGATCATTATATTATCTTATGTGTACTGAGTTATACTTTGACATATTCCTTAAGACTTGTTGGTATATCAAAGGTATGATAGGGTATAATAAGGTGCACATGGAGATAGGTGAATAATCAACAAAAGATTTATCACTTTTAGTAAAGGGGGAGAATGTTCTATGTAATTCGATAAATGATAACACAGAAATACTTGGCTAAGGTAGAATGAAATTTAGAAAGGAGTTTCTAATTTGCATTAGATTTGGACATTTATGAATTGAAATGCATATGATTAAATAAAATAGGACTTGGCAATAATTCCATGTTTTATATTTGATTGGGACAATGAGTGGTAGAAATATTGAATTGTACGATAACTATTCGCTGAAAGGTTCATTTACGATCAAATGTTAAAATTTATAATATCTGAAATATCGATTAATTACTAAGGGAGTTTACCCTTATAGTGGAATAAATATTTAGTTTGAATTAAAGAGTTAATTCGTAATAAATGAATTATTTTTTTTTAAATTTATTTATTATATAACCGATTTAATATGAAGAACCTAAATGGTCACACAACGAAAGAGTAATATTTATTTTAGAAGTGGATGGCATAATCGTAATAATAAATTAAGTATATTTAATTTATACTATGATGATTGAATGAATTAAATAACTTAATATTTATAATATAGTATTTTGGAAATACTAATTATAAATTAATAAAATGAGTCTTATTATTATTATTACTATTATTATTTTTATTACTAGTATTATTATTTAGTTCCTAAATGGTTTAGAAATTAATTAATAAGTAGTAGTATTATTATAAATAATTAAGTTTCTAAATGATTTAGGAATTATAATTATTATAATAATTAATTTAGTTCCTAATAAGATTAAAAAATTAAATTAAAACTCTAAACCTAAATAGTTTAGGAGGGTTAACCATATTTATAAATAAGAGAAATCTTATTATGGATTAGGTTAATGACTCACTTCATAATTCTCTACATTTAAGAAGTTAGAGAGAGAGAAAGAAAATTAGGAATAGCCACTCATGGTTTGGAGAAACCAAAATTCACTTATTTAATTCATAGATCTCTTGGTGGATCATCTCTAGAGGCTTCACACTTAGGGAGCTAACATTGATCCCTGTAATCTAATCAGTGACTTTGAAAAAGAACGCGAAAGATTCAAGAGAGTTGAACTTGTACATGTGGAAGCTTGGTTCTACAAAGACATAAATCTTTTATCATTCCTCAATTAATAATAGTCGCATAAGAAAGATCTTGGTTAATGGTTTGTAGAAAAATTTTAAATACGATTTATGCTTTGCTTTCGTTGCGCTTACAATTTGATTATATGTATGCCATATTTTTACAAACCAACAGTGACATCAGGAGCTAAACTTTTGCAAATTATTAATTGTTTAAGATTCTGTATATGTATGGGTATGAGTTTAGAATAATTTATTGAGCATAATTTATTGTATAAAATCATGGGTTTTGAAAACATTTACCAAAATTGTGTTTTGGATCAAAAGAAGTTAAAATCGCAGAAAACGAACAAAATCGCGAATTGGATAACAGCCTTGACCACCGCAGCGGTGGTCACTATCGTCGTAGCAGTGGTCACTACCGCCGTAGCGGTAGGCACGACTGCCGTAACGGTCCTCTACAGCGCTAGTGTGCGCTGTTTGGTCGGCACTATGCAGTTTTGTGTAGTTTTTTCAAAATTAAAATAAAGAGTTATTTTACATGATTTTATAATTAAAATAAAATGTTTATTTTAAACATGAAATTGGATTTCATGCAACCTTAAATTGCCTATTAAATGTTACCGATATATGTTTGGAATGATTTATTTAATTCATAAAATGAATATTAATTTTTGATATATTTGTTGATATATATGATCATAAATGAGATTGATTATGGACTATTGACCAATATGATTGGATTTATTTTATGTGGATACATTGAATGAATGAGTTTTAATAAATGGGGTCTACGTACTTCGCCTTGTCTAATTTTTCTTAATGTAAATTCTATCTCTCTCCTATGTACTTTCTCTTGACTGCGTATCAAGATTTCTATTTAATGAAAATAGTTTGTAATAGGATTAGTTAGATTTATTTGAAGAATTGAAGCTAAGGAGCAAGGAGCGCGTGAAGACCCTTTTGTAAGGAAGTCTAGGTTAAATGTAATAGTTACATTTATGCATTTATTCTTGCACCCTAGGTTTGACTATTTGTTTTATTTGGTGGCTCGAACAATCCAAACTAGAATAAAAGTCCATAATCAATCAAAGTAGAATATAGTATTCTTTATATACATGCATATTTATATATATTATATATTATCAAACATGCTTCGCATGTTAATTAATATGACACGTATTATATATATATATATATATATATATATATATATATATATGTGTGTGTGTGTGTGTGTGTGTGCGTGTGTGTGTGTGTGTGTGTGTGTGTGTGCGTGTGTGTGTGTGTGTGTGCATGCGCGCTAAACAAGATGAGACAATTAATATTAACAAACATCTCCTGATGTAGAATTAATATTATTTATAAAATGAATTAAAATGTTTAATTCATGAATTAAAAGGTTTAATTCATGAATTAAAGGAGTTTAATTCATTTAAATAAAATTAGAATGATTCTAATTTCTTTATTCTACTACTCATAATATTAAGTTGTAAAGTTCAAAGATATTTATTAAAAATATCGAACATCGCTTTCTAGTATGGTAAAACAATAGAGTATCAAATAATCATTATGAGTTTGTTGTGTTGCACAAGGCTTGTATTAATTATTTGAGATGTTGTTTTATTACATAGTTGATGTTTATAAAGGAATTGAACATTACTGTTTTATTGTGTCACACAAGGACAATCTTTTTCTCTACTTATATGAAAATGCTAGGTCAAACTTAACTTGGATAATTTTGATTTGCATGTGTCGCACATTATCATAATAATCAAAGAGACAAAATACAAAGAGTTACATGTTGATGTAATTGACAATAAGTTGTGTACCTATTTATTTATATATAGTTTGTTGTGTCACATAAGGCTATATACATTTGAAATAGGATCCTTCTTCTCACTAGCGAGTCTTTAATTAGATTTGTCGAATTATATAAGGAGTGTAATATAGTTTGACGAAAATAGTGAGAGACACCATTTTAAATAAAGACCTAATTAACTTGATGATTAATAAAATATATGTATGTTAATGTTGTTATTAATTCACTTAAAAAATATTACTATATTTAATTCACTAACACTGTATAGTATATTGGATGCTAATAATTTAATCGAATCAAATTGTTCAGATTAATTAAACAAATTTGAGAATAGTTCTCAATACTAAAAAGCTAGCAAATGTTCTTAATTTTCCTATCCCTGCAACTAAGCCTCTGAGGAAGAGATTGCTACTTTAAGAAATGACAAGATGATGTAACTATGGCTCAGTGAATCATGCTCGTATCCATAAGTATCAAGTTACAACGTCAACATGAGAAAATAGATGCACCTACTATATTGTCGTACATTCAATACTTGTATGGTGAGCAAAGTAGGTCAATTATATATTAAAAAAATCTAAAGAGCTCTTCCGATCTATAATAACCAATGACACTACAGTACAGACACATGTCCTAAAAATGATCAATTTGATTGATCATTTAGGATAACTGAGTTTAATTATGGATGGAGAGTTGAGTCAAGATTCGATCTTGTAGTCACTCATTGATTCCCTTTCACAATATGTTGTGAATTTCACATTTTTAAGCTAGATGTCAGCTTGCTTGATTTGCTTAACATGTTGAAGATTATGGATAGTCACTTACCTTCCAAGAAAATCAAGTCTTACTCATAGATGAATCTTCTAAGTGGAGGAAGCGGCTAAAGGTGTTTTTGTGGAGTCGGAAATGATAGAAGGCAAACGAAAGACAATAATTAAATGACATAAATAAAAATGATCCCGATGGCAAATGAGTTTGCTTTCATTACGATAAGCTAGGTCACTGGAAGATGGACTACAAGGAGTATCTTGTAGTGGTTAAGTAGAAAAAACTTGGTGAAGTTTCTATTATAGATATAGATTTGTTTACAATGAAATAGAATTTTCTATAAGTCAAGTTCTACTTGGGTATTAGATACCGACTAGTGGTCTCACATATGCAAGTTGTTGCAGAGACTAAGCAGAAGTAGAAGGCTAAACAAATGACAAGTAATCCTGTGAGTGGAGAATGGAACAAAGATTGTTACATTAGCCATAAAAACTTAAAGTTTAGCATTGCCTATAGACAAGTTTATTAAGTTAGTAAGCTGTTACTACGTTCAACTCTTAGAAACGTTAATTTCATTCCATGTGTAGACAAGGAAGGTTGCGACATTATAAAACAGAATAATTGTTGTTCTAGTTATAATAATAATGTTTTATTTAGAACAGATTGATTACTCGATGGACTTTGCATACTTGACTTACAAGAAAAAAATAATTTAAATTGAACAAACTAATTAAAAAGAGATGATATGAATCATACATTTATATGACATTGTAGACTCGGTCATATTAATGAAACAATAAGTAACAAGTTGTATAAAGACGAACTTTTAGAATCTTTTGATTTTGAATCAAATATAACTTGTGAATCTTGTATCAAGGGTAATATGACTAAATCTCCATTTAGTGAACACGAAGAGAAAGTTATAGAGTTGTTAGAGATGGCACACATAGTTGTGTGTGAGAACTATGACAACATATGTAATAAGAGGATATTCATTCATTACTTTTACTGATGATTCTAGATTTCGATATATGTATTTGATAAAATACAAATCTAAATAGTTTGAAATGTTCAAAGAATCAAAAGTAAAGTAGGGAAACAAATAACCAAAAGTATTAAAGTTCTTTGATTAGATCAAGAAAGGAATAGTTAAGCAACAAGTTTCTAGATCATCTCAAAGAGAATAGTATTCTCTCACAATAGACATGGTGATGATCCATGGTAAGTTATACCGACCTTCTAGTGTCATTCTAAGATTATACCCTAGAAATGGCTGAATACCTACTTAACAAGGTACCTTCAAATTCCGTCTATAAGACTTTATATGAGTTATGGATAGAGAGGAACCAAGTCTTAAGTACGTTAAGATTTGAATTGTTCAACTTATATCAAATGGTTTGAAAAGGATAAGCTTGTGACAAGATCTGACAAGTGAAAATTTGTGGGATATCATAAAGAAAGTTTAGGGTATTACTTCTATAATCCGACTAATTAAAAGGTGTTTGTCGAAACACGATACCTTCTAGAAAAAATGAGTTTATCCTTGAAGGAGTTAGTAGGAGTAAGATATATCTTGAAGAAGTTCAAGAACCACAAAACATTATAGATCAAATGAAGAAATTTGTACAAGTAGGTAAACTTATTGTACCACAATCAAGTCATAAATCTGGTTTAGTTTTGAAGATACCTAAGAGGTATGGATTCATCATCGATGATGATGATGAGTTACGCATCATAGTGAATAGTAGAGACTCAAGAGAAATGATTGATGACCATGAAATCCGAAATAGGTCTTTAGAGAAAGACTAAAGCACATGGCAAGGTAGGAACCTATAAGACCTGGCTAGTGGCAAAAGGTTCTAAGTAAGGTCAAGGAGTTGACTATGATAAAACTTTTTGCTAGTAAAAATATATATATTCATTCAGATTTTACTTGCAGTTGCAGTTTACTGTACAAATAGGATGTGTATAATATAGCCAATGGAATTTATCTCCATTAAGATGGAGTAAATCAAGTATGTAAGGTACAACGAACTAATTATGGATTGAAGCAAGCTTATCAAAGATAGAACATCTGTTTTGATGAGATAATCAAAAGAGTTTGATTTTATCAAAAACGTGGATGAACCACGTGTGTACAAAAGGTTAATGGGAGCACTGTGACATTCTGAGTACTATATGTTGATATACTAATGATAAATAATGACATAACAATGCTGCAAATAGTAAAGTTGTAGTTGTCTAAACACTTGTCCATTAAGGACTTGAGAGAAGTGTCCTAACATTATATTCAGGATAAAGGTCTAAAGAGATAGATCATAAAGGATGCTCGGCTTGATCCAAGAAACGTACATTGATTCGATGCTAAAGAAGATTAGCATGCCAAACTCTAAGAGGTCTCATGTTGATGAGCCATGGAGTTAATCTCTCCAAGAAATTGTCCCCAAAGATATGCAAAGAGAAAGATTACATGATAAAGATGCCTGATGCTTCGGCAATAGGATATATCATGTATGAAATGACATGTCATGATATTGTTTATGAATGATAAGCAGATATCAGTTCAATCCTGGGGAAGAATATTAGAAAAGAGTTTCTAATTGTTGGTTTAATTAAAACTAGAGGGCTTAATAGACTCTATTTTTTAGACTAATCAAGATAATAACATATCCGTTTATGGTTTTATGACTACCTTGAACGGTGGCGCAGTGAGTTGAAATGGTTCTAAACAGCAAAGAGTTGTTGATTTAGTGATAAAGACAAAGTAAATAACTATAAGTGAAGCTGAAAAGATATTGTTTTGATGAAAAAGTTCATTAAAGAACTTATAATGGTTCCTAACATTTCAGGAGTTTAATTCTCTTAGGAACCTAGGTCTCATCTGAAATCCAAATATGTATTGCGACACTTTCGAATTATTAGGGGAATCATTAAAAAGGATATGACACCATAGAGATGATAGACTCTCAGTACAACATTACAGATCCATTAACTAAAGCATTTATAAGCAACTCGTACGCCATTTAGAGAAGAATGGTATGGGAATACCAAAGGGCAATTAACTTTAGTGCAAGTGGGAGATTAAAAGTAGCATGCCCTCATGCCAATCATATTTGATGTGATAAGCATATACTTTGTAATTTTATTTGTTTATTAATTAAAGTATCAAGACATTTCTTTATTCATGGTTAATTGGTTGAATTAATTATATGAATAAACCCATAGTTTTGGTGCAATGCTTTTAAAATCATGATGTTGATTATGCTAATGAAATCTAAATTCAAGATAGCTCAAAACTAAAATGTTCCTAATCGTGGCATCTCTAAAACGAGGATTAGTGAATTCAGATAAATTAGTACATACTATACTTGCTTTTATGAAGAGAATGATTGATCTCATAATCAATTTTGTAGAGACACTATAGCAAGTATGTAGGTGCTTATTAAAAAATAAGTTCACTGAACGTGACTCGCTTAAGGAACACCTAATGGAGTTTTACTTGCCTATCAATAGGAGTTCTTTATGTGATAGTAGTATAATTGATCCTTGAACTTGAGATCATCATAGTAGCTTGTGTGTACTGAGTTATACTTTGACATATTCATTAAGGCTTATTGGAGATAGGTGAATGACCAACAAAGGATTTACCACTTCCAATAAAAGGAAAGAATGTCCTATGTAATTAGATAAATGACAACTCAGAAATCCTTGACCAATGTAGAATAAAAATTAAAAAGAAGTTTCTAATTTACATTAGAGTTGTACATTTGTGAATTGAAATGCATATGATCAAGTAAATAAGACTTGACAGTAATTCCATGTCTTATATTTGATTAAGACATTGAGTGATAGAAGATTGAATTGTACGACAACTATTCGCTTAAAGGTTCATTTACGATCAAATGGTAAAATCTATATTATCTGTAATATCAATTAATCGCTATCGCTAAAGGGGCTTACCCTTATTGTGGAATAAATATTTATTCTGAATTAAAGACTTAATTCGTAATAAATGAATTAGAATTGTTCTAATTTATTTATTATACAACCGGTTTAATATAGATAACCTAAAGGGTCACACCGCAAAAGTGTATATTTATTTTAGAAGTGGATGTCATAATCGTAATAATAAATTAAGTATATTTAATTTATACTATGGTGATAGAATAAATTAAGTAGCTTAATATTTATAATTTAGTATTTTCGAAATACTAATTATAAATTAATAAAAGGAGTCTTATTATTATTATTACTATTATTATTTTTATTACTAATATTATTATTTAGTTCATAAATGGTTTATGAATTAATTAATAAGTAGTAGTATTATTATAAATAATTAAGTTTCTAAATGATTTACGAATTATAATTTTTATAATAATTAATTTAGTTTCTAATTAGATTATGGAATTAAATTAAAACCTTAATCCTAAATAGTTTAGGAGGGTTGACTATATCTATAAATAAGATAAGTCTTATTATGGATTAGGTTAATGACTCACTTCATAATTCTGTACGTCTAAGGAGTTAGAGAGAGAGAAAGAGAGAAAGAGATAGAATTAGGGCTAGCCACCCATAGTTTAGAGAAATCAAAATTCACTTCTTTAATTCATAGATCTCTTGGTAGATAATCTTTAGAGGCTTTACACTTGGGGAACTAACATTGATCCGTGGAATCTAGTCAGTGAATTTGAAGAAGAACGCGAAGGATTAAAGGTAGTTGAACTTGTATTTGCAGAAGCTTAGTTCTACAAATGCATAAATCTTTTATCATTCTTCAATTAATAATAGTCGCATAAGAGAGATCCAAGTTATTGGCTTGTAGAAAAATTTTAAATACGATTTATGCTTCGTTTCCGTTGCGCTTACAATTTGATTGTATGTATGCCATATTTTTGCAAACCAACAGTTTGTAAGACCCAAACGAAAGTTTCCTTAGTCTTATCTCTTAGCAATGCAAATCCAAACAAACTCGACTGGTAATGGTGGTTAACGCTTAAAGACATAACACTTTTTTGATGATAATAACATGATATTATTCATATAAGATTCGGTTACATGGTTTGCTTGTTTGTATTACAGCAGTCATTATGACTTTATACAAATACTAATAAATAAAGCATGAAACCTAATCTACATTTCTTCTTTACATTCATCATCTTCTTATCGTTCTTCTTTAACTGCAAATAAAATTTTATTTCCGAGAATGAGCATAATGGCTTAACAAGTCTAACTAATAACACATACACAGTTTATATGTTCATGTAAACTTTAACATTCTTTGACATATCGTACATCTCAATTTAATATATCACAAATAACTTTCATTTCATGAATTTATAACACATTATCATACAAAGCGTATAAATCACATTTATAACTGGTAAACATAACACATAAGAGTTAGAAGACTTGCCTTGGTGTTTAGTATAATAAACACTTAGCGTAAACTTGGTAAAATAACCCTACATAATCATATAGTGCATAAACGGTTAGATTCAACATATTATATAAACTTCATATTTCATATTATAACTTAACTTAACTATTTTCATAGGTGTTATAAGCTTCCTAACACCCTAGCTCAAAATCACACTTTTAAACCCTTAAATCCGAGAGCCTCCAAGAAATGTTTAGCTTGGACCTGTTTTACTAAAATAGGCATAAATTTCTTATATGAATACTATTATGTTATTATCATCAAAAGAATGTTATGAATAATCACCTCTCAAGGTTACTCCAACCTATGAGATCAAATTTAATAACAGAATTTTACTACTGTGAACCCAAAATTGGCGAGCACTTCTATTTATTGTTCATTTCTTCATCTGTTGTCTTTATCAAAACCTTCGAAGTTCCTAACTTAGCGGCAAAAGTTCATTAAAGCAAGAATGAACAACTATGTTACTTAGGAAGTTTAACAAATATTAAAGTATCACATAATTCATGTTTCAGACATGTTTTTCTCTTTTTCATACTTCACATTTATACAGACTACATGTTACTCATGCTTTACGTTTACTCGTACTTCATGTTATTCATGTTCATGCATTTTTACATGCTTCAAAATTGTAGTTCACAAAGTTCACTTAGAACAATCTACTTAGATCATCAAATGAATAACAACAATAATTATAACATTATTGCACATAGTACACATTAAATGAGTTCACACAATTCCATGTATCAGAGAAAATTTGCACATAACACATAATGATAAATTCTGAAAAATTTGTCTATACCTGCATTTTACCATTATGTTAACTTTGACATCCTTTGCACGACCTACACATTACGTAAGAACCAATAATACATCATTAGTCTATGATTGACCTTAGCTTAGTCTTACTTTAAGACCCAAACTTTAAGTTATCATTCCCATGTATGGTCTTCATGATTAATATCGTCGGCATACCAATGAGTTACCCATATAACTCTTAATCCTCTTAGTTTTAAACATTACTCATACTAGTTTATATTACTAGTTTATTTAACCCACTTCAAGTTTGCTTTACATAGTTTATGTATTGGTTTATTCTATCCACATACATTATTCATACCTCCAATCATCTTTATGGACCATGTAACCGAATCTTATATAAATAATATCATGTTATTATCATCGAAAGAGTGTTTTTATCATTTTTATTATGCACAACAAACATTCTAGCTTTGCATAATGTGCATTGTATATAGTCTCTTTGTCTTGTTATTTTTCCAGTAAAACATTCATCATCTGGTATATTTTTTAAGGACGTTGGTCTACCTACTTTTATACAAACCTATTACCTAGAAGACAAATTATCAGTACTAACATGTTTAATCTCAAATCCATTCTTGTGTGGATATGCTCTATAAAAATTTTCAGCCTCTTCAACATTAGAAAATAAGTGACCTACATATGGAACCATTTCAGTTATATTACTTTCACCTTCATTCACAAACTCATATTCATTTGTACACTGTAAACTAGCATGCGATTCGGATGAACTAGATAAAAATATATTTGCAGTAGGCATTGACAAAGACTTACCAAAATTATGAATGGGTGTTGTTTGTTGAGATACCAGAAATGCTCAAATTCTGTAATTGATGAGAAAATGTACCTGCACTTGGTTAAAATGAAAATGTAGTGACAACAACAAGCATCAAAATGCTTAGCAAATGGGTTCTTTAGGGTTACTAAAACGACGGCGTAAAGCAGGCCGCTATTAAGGCTAACTGCTGGGATTTGTTTCAAAACGACAACGCTTTATCGTGTCGTTATCTAAGGTGGCGGTTGGGTCAGACAGCTGAGTGGGCCTGCCACGTGTTAGAACAAATGTCAGCTATTATCTAAGGTAACGGCTGTGGACTAAAGTTTTTTAATTTTTTTTCTACCCGCTACGACATGTAATGGCTGTGATTATATTAGACCGTTGGATCATTCTGTCAACGGTCTCGGATGCATTTGTTGCAAAAATTCACTTGACAAACATTAGCTATGGATCATTGCCCTATATATATATATATGGGTTGATCCCTAGATAATGTTATAAATTTAAGATTATCTTGACAACAGATTCGAAAAACATTCACAATAACATGTCTGCATCATGTGTTGCACAATGAAGATTTCTAAAAATTACAATCCGTACTTTAGTCGTGTTTACTCTACTAGATACTAAGAACAAGAAAAACAATGGAAAGAAACCAAACTTTTTGGTTGAGTTTAAAGTCTTCCTCAATCTTCCACTTTTTCCATGTGCACATGGATTATTCATAATTTCTCATCCGCATTACTAAAACCCTTCATTAAGAAGTACGTATCTTAGGCTAGAAATATGTACATGGATTATTCATAATTTCTCATCCGCATTACTAAACTTAAACCCTTTATTAAGAAGTATCATAGGCTATACAACATTTCTCTAAAGCAGTTTTATATCATCAATCTATTTCTCAAAAAATTGTACTGAAGTGTAATTAATATTCATTTTGAAATGTTACACACTACAATCTAACCTTAAAGGCACTATCCTTGTTGAGTGTTCATATTATTGAAGCCAAATGACTTACATCCTGTAATCAATGAATGAACTATTGTTGTTAGGTTGCGGATAGAAAATAAAGGACCTGAAATTATTTTATATGCCAATAGCACCGATATTGAAGTTATTGCTTAATTTTATGTTGCATTTAGATTGAGAGAATAAAATGAAAGAAAGAATATAAAAAACAATAGCGTATTTGATGATCATTTTGGAGATAAACTATTCCAATGGAATGAAAATTTATTCCATCCATTTGATTTTTATCCCATGTGAGAGATGGTGGAATAAAATTCATTTAAATAAAATAGATATGTGTGATAATTTTTCATTCTGCGGCACTACTCTGCAAATAAGAGGCAAACTCTAATCCAGCGTATGCATCAAATGCAATTTCCTTAGGTAGGATACAGTGACCTTCTCCACTAGAAATCTGATTCAAGCTATACATCACTACTAATATAACTCATACCGAAAAGGTCCAACCCAATGAAATTCTCTCTCCGGTCTATTTGCTCCTTCATTTCTTACTAGTTTAAGTCAGTGCGGTGAAAGTAATACAAAAGAGGTCGATTACTTCCATTTCTCACATGTATATCACTGTACAAGTAGTTAGGAGGCTTTATTATTTATAGGTAAGCCTGCAACTTGTGTTATGAAACATTCTTGCTTCTTATATATATGTTCCTCCGTTTATTTGAGATTTTAGTAAAATTGTTCACTATTGTGAATAGTTGAGTAAATGAAAAGATCGAACTAGGAAAAAGTTAAAACAAAGTTGAACATTCGTTCCTCTAGCTCTTAGTATAGACATTTAAGTTGTAACAAACTCTGTTGATGCAGGAGCATCTGAGCTTGATCATGCTAAGCTTAATCATGTCGATCTGTCAACTAGTACATTAATGGCTCTACAGTACCTGGAGAAAGCGGATCGGGACAAAGTTAAAAGGTGTCGATGCCCTCGAGCAAGTAAGATGGGATCGACCTATTAACCTTAATCTCGGGTCGATAATACTCTTCGGGGGACCTTGAGGTCGGGACCGATAATATTCTTCGGGGACCTTGAGGTCGGGATCAATAATGCTCTTCGGGGACGGCTTCAGTTCAGACGACTTCAGTCCTTTATTTTTGATAGTTTTTATTTCCTTTTATTTTATTTCCTTTATTATTATTGGGCATATAATCTAGCTATTAATTATTAGGTGTCATATGGTAAGTGCACGTGAATTGGTTACTAAAGAAAGGTAGTGACAGATATTGGGGGCCAACTACATGGCAGGAGAGAGAAAGATTTGTCAGAATCTGTTAGCCACCTTTTTAATATTTCCTTTTATGATATTTTCTTTCTTTGTGCCTAAGTTTTACCTAGCTATATATACCCAGCTTGTGGGTATAGAAAGTAGTTGTTGAAAATATTGATAAAACTTTTCTGAGAATTAGAGTTGAGAGTTTCTCCTCTTATCTCTTTTGGTGAATCTCTTGTATCTTTACCTGTAGATTTGTATTAACTTAGCCAGCAGGATAATCGCTATCCCGCTCCAGCGTCAGTTGGTATCAGAGCTCATCGTTCACCTGGAAGTTAATACTCACCGGTTTCAATGGCTGGTAGTCGTGGTCGTGGTAGACGTGGACAGATTCTGATTGAGGAAGTTCCCCACCATGATCACAACGTTCAGGAAGTGATGATTGAGGATTTACATAGACAAGTTGCAGAGTTAACCCAGCGTCTAGCGACGCGAGATCAAGGTCGTCGAGAGCGGGTTCTAACTAGGGAGGCTCCGCACCTTAATCGCCACTATCAGGGTCGTCATGGGCAGTTTCCGGATGAGAAAGTCCAACACCCTATGTTTGAGGTAGTTGATACCGAATCTAATTCCAGTTTTGATAATCCTTATCAAAATCGGAACCAGTTCTTGGAACGAAGAGGTCAAGACGATTGTCATCGGGATCTGGGTTTCAAAGTGGAGCTACCAGAGTTCTCTAGTATGCTTCAAGTGGAAGGGTTCATCGACTGGATGAATGAAGTAGAAAGAATCTTCGAATATAAGGAGGTCCCAGATGCTATGAAGGTGAAGCTAGTTGCAATACAATTGAAGGGCAGAGCATCTGCTTGGTGGGAGCTGTTGAAGAAGTCGAGAGCAAGACAAGGAAGATCCAAGGTAACTGAGTGGGAGAAGATGAAAAAGAAGATGCAGTCTCACTTCCTTCCCTTCGGCTATACTCAGTCCCTGTACAAGCGCTTGCACTTATTAAGGAAAGGAGTCAGGTCAGTTGACGAATACACTGAGGAGTTCTACCAGTTAATCGCTCGTAATGACCTATCTGAAACAGAGGAACAGTTGGTGGCAAGGTATTTAGGTGGTTTGAAGCAATCTCTACAGGATGTGCTTAGCCTCCATTCAATATGGACTGTGTTCGAAGCCTACCAGCGAGCACGTGAGGTCGAGCAACAGCAGAACAGAAGGCCGATGCCCAGAGGCATCCCCAGTAGTAAACTGACCCCACCACCTCAACAAACACGTTCGGCACCAACCCAACCACAAGGTAATGTCAGATCTACTATTAAGTGCTTCAGATGTGGAGAACCAAGACATCGGGCAACCGAGTGTAGAAAACCTGCTAACCAGAAAGACAAAAATCTTCTAATCAGGGAAGAGGTAGAGGAAGCCGAGGAGTTCGGCGAGCCTATCTATGATGACTATGAAGAGGAGGACGTGTTGTACGGTGATGGTCGAGAAACCCTAGTCATCAGGAAGAGTTTACTGACCCCTAAGGGTGATACCGATAATGATTGGTTGAGAACCAATATCTTCCACACTACTTGCACCGTAGCTGACAAGGTCTGTAAGATGATCATTGAAAGTGGAAGCTGTGAAAATGTGGTGTCCGAATAGGCTGTTCATAAATTAAGCCTGAAGAAGGATCAACACCCAAAACCATACAAACTTTCATCGCTCAACAAAGGGAATGAGGTAACTGTAGATAAGAAGTGCCTGGTTTCATTTTCAATTGGCAAAAAGTACTTCGACAATGCTTGGTGTGATGTGGTTTCCATGGATGCATGTCATATACTGTTAGGACGACCTTGGCAATACGACCGAAGTGTCACTCATGATGGTCAGAAGAACACTTACTCCCTTAGCATCAAAGGAAAGAAGATTGTGTTAGCCCCACGTCGGGAAGCAGGGAGTTTGGGTTGGTCAGGTAATCATCCCAATTTGTTATCCATGAAAAAATTCTTACATGAGGTCGGACAAGGAGTAGTGTACGCTTTATTTCCTTGTGAAAATAGTTCAGCAGATAACAGCACCGAAGTGTCAGCCGACGTTCAGGAGTTGTTAACCGAATATGCTGACCTTATGCCAGAAGAGCTTCCATCGGGGCTACCGCCGATGAGAGACATCCAGCATCAGATTGATCTTATCCCAGTATCAAGTCTGCCGAACAGACCAGCTTACAGACTCAGCCCTAAAGAGTCCGAAGAACTACAAAGGCAGGTGGTCGAGTTACTAGAAAGAGGATACATTCGTGAAAGTATGAGCCTGTGTGCAGTGTCAGCTTTGTTGGTACCGAAGAAGGATGGTTCGTGGAGAATGTGTATAGACAGCCGAGCCATCAACAAGATTACTGTGAAGTGTCGATTTCCAATCCCACGTTTAGATGACATGTTGGATCAGCTGTCAGGAGCCAAGGTCTTCTCCAAGATCGACCTCAAGAGTGGCTACCATCAGATCAGGATCAGACCAGGAGATGAGTGGAAGACAGCGTTTAAAACTCAACACGGGTTATATGAATGGATGGTTACCCCCTTCGGGTTATCCAATGCTCCGAGCACATTTATGAGGTTCATGCATCAAGTATTACGACCATTCATGGGTAAATTTGTGGTTGTATACTTTGATGATATTCTAATTTATAGTCCGAACCAAGAAGCCCACCACGAGCACCTCCGAGCTGTCTTTGAAGTTTTGAGAAATGAGTGTTTGTTCATCAACCAGAAGAAGAGTTCATACTTCACTACTTCTGTAATTTTTCTCGGTTTTGTTGTATCAACTAAGGGTGTGCATGCGAATCAATCGAAGGTAGATGCCATTCGGGAATGGCCAACTCCAAAGGATATACATGATGTCAGGAGCTTCCATGGTTTGGCTTCCTTTTACCGACGGTACATCAAGGACTTCAGCACCTTAATTGCACCTATCACATAGTGCCTTAAGGGTAGGGAATTTCAATGGTCGGAAGAAGCCGAAATCAGTTTTCAGCTAGTGAAGCAGAAGATGACCGAAGCACCGGTGTTAGCACTCCCTGATTTTGATAAAGTATTCGAAGTGAACTGTGATGCATCAGGGATCGGCATCGGTGGAGTATTGAGTCAGGCGGGTCGGCCAGTGGCATTCTTCAGTGAGAAGTTGTCAGGATCTGGAGTTCTACACCCTAGTTCAGTCTTTGAAACATTGGCGTTATTACCTGATACAGCGGGAGTTTATTCTCTTTACCGACCATGAAGCTTTGAAGTATATCAATGGTCAACATAAGCTGAGCCGAAGGCATGCCAAGTGGGTGGCATACTTGCAGGAATTCACCTTTACACTTCGGCATCAAGCAAGAAGTCTAAACCGTGTTGCCGATGCTCTCAGTCAACGCACAGTACTTCTTACTACCATGAGCAATACAATCACTGGGTTTGAAGTCTTCCCTGATATGTATACAGAAGATCCTTCCTTCGGGAAGATAGTTCGGGAAGTGACTGAAGGTCAACGATGTGACTTTGTCCTGCACAATGGTTATCTGTTTAAGGGGCTTCAACTTTGTGTACCAGATTGCTTGCTCAGACAGCAGATAATTTGTGAGCTTCACAATGAGGGTCACTTCGGGAGAGATAAGACACTAGCCCTAGTCTCGACTAACTACTATTGGCCGAAGCTATCAGGAGATGTGGCTCGACATGTTGAAAGATGTTATATCTGTCAGCGGTCAAAGGAGGCGCTCACTAACGCAGATCTATATACTCCCTTACCCGTACCAGAAGCTCCATGGATAGATGTGAGTATGGATTTTGTGTTGGGATTACCTCGAACTCAGCGGTCAGATGATTCTATCTTCATGATAGTAGATCGATTCTCGAAGATGGCTCACTTTATTGTGTGTCGAAAGACCATGGATGCTGACCGAATTGCCAATCTTTATTTCGGGAAATCGTCTGACTGCATGGAATTCCAAAGTCAATCACCTCTGATCGGGATACCAAATTTGTCAGTAACTTCTGGAGGAGTTTATGCGGAAAGTTCGGAACCAAGTTGAACTTCAGCAGTGCTTATCATCCTCAGACCGATGGTCAGACCGAGGTGGTGAACCGAAGTCTAGGCAATATGTTGCGATGTCTGGTTGGAACAAAGCCGAAGCAGTGGGATCTTGCTTTAGCTCAAGCCGAGTTTGCTTACAACAGGTCTAAGAACAGAACTACAGGGATGAGTCCTTTTGAGATTGTTTATGGTCAAAATCAATCAAGAGTTCTGGATTTGTTCCCTATTCCCAGGATCGGATGAGTGCATCCGAAGGCAGATGAGATGGCCGAACACCTTCGGACTATTCATGATCAAGTCTGTCTATCTATCATCGAACATAATGCCACCTACAAGGATCAAATCGACCAACGCCGACGTCAAGTATTTTTCGAAGTTGGTGATTTTGTTTGGGCTGTTCTGATCCGAGAACGGTTTCCTGTTGAAGAGTACAATAAGCTTAAGGATCGAAAGATCAGCCCGTGTGAGATCCTACAGAAGATCAATGATAATGCCTACCGTCTGCGCATACCGAGCCATTTACGGACCTCAGATGTCTTCAACGTCAAACATTTAAGCCCCTGCTTTGACGAAGCCGAAGACACTAATGACAACTCGAGGACGAGTTCTTTTCAACCTGGGGTGACTGATGCAGGAGCATCTGAGCTTGATCATGCTGAGCTTAATCATGCCGATCTGTCAGCTAGCACATTAATGGCTCTACAGTACCTGGAGAAAGCAGATCGGGACAAAGTTAAAAGGCGCTGATGCACTCGGGCAAGTAAGATGGGATCGACCTATTAACCTTAATCTCGGATCGATAATACTCTTCGGGGGACCTTGAGGTCGGGACCGATAATACTCTTCGGGACCTTGAGGTCGGGATCAATAATGCTCTTCGGGGACGACTTCAGTTCAGACGACTTCAGTCCTTTATTTTTTATAGTTTTTATTTCCTTTTATTTTATTTCCTTTATTATTATTGGGCATATAATCTAGCTATTAATTATTAGGTGTCATATGGTAAGTGCACGTGAGTTGGTTACTAAAGAAAGGTAGTGACAGATATTGGGGACCAGCTACGTGACAGGAGAGAGAAAGATTTGTCAGAATCTGTTAGCCACCTTTCTAATATTTTCCTTTTTAATATTTCCTTTTCTGATATTTTCTTTCTTTGTGCCCAAGTTTTACCTAGCTATATATACCCGGCTTGTGGGTATAGAAAATAGTTGTTGAAAATATTGATAAAACTTTTCTGAGAATTAGAGTTGAGAGTTTCTCCTCTTATCTCTTTTGGTGAATCTCTTGTATCTTTACCTGTAGATTTGTATTAACTTAGTCAACAGGATAATCGTTATCCCGCTCCGGCGTCATCTGTTCCGCGTGGGCTTTATTAACTGGATTTATCAAGAACACCAGAGTATGCTGAAAAACAGATGAATCATGAGCACTCATTAATTAAATCATACACAATAATGCTTTTGTATAATGTTATTGCACTCCCTAAATTTACGGCTATTATCACAATATAGTCATGAGTTTTATCAGGACAATTTAAGTTTGCCAGTCTGAAAGTAATGAATACAATATTATAACCTTGATCCCGAGTATTTTAATATTCAATACTGGAACTAGAACAAAGGATGAAGAATAAAATATTTTTCAGATAAAAGAAGAAAATTTCATTGATGAAGTGACAAGATATTACGACGATCTGGAGGACAAGAAGTCCTCCCAAAAACTTGAGAAATCAAAATAAAACAAATATATTAGTAGATAAAACATGCAGGCCTCCAATCCTTGTGAATGTCTGACGAAGAAACTCCTAAAAAGTATCCAAATGCATGAGCCCAAAGAGTTGCAAAAAAGAAGAAGAAAAACACTCTATATATCCCAAAGTTAAAAAGTTAATATTCATTGCCAGATCATAAAAAAATCGTGGCATTCCTTTCGATCCAAACACTCCACAAAATGACAAAACAATCACATATGATATCCTAAGAATCCTCCTATCCTTCCCACCGTCAAAACACCTGCATCTGCATAAGAGAAAATCTTGCAACGAAGAGCGACAAATTCAGTATTCACCCAACACACCACACACAAAACACAAAACTCCACAACTGCCAAACCATCAGACAATGAGGAAACAGATTAGAACTAGACGTTGCTAATTTCAAATCTAATGCTACAAATGATGGCAATGAATGAATTATGCTTGGCTATACATTCACTTGTACTCCCGTGTCATACGTCTCTCCAGCCTTCCAGTTTATGGGTGTGTTATTAACTGGAACTACCCATGTCTAATCTCCATCATCATCGCTGAATAGCATTCTTATTGACAAGGATCCACTAGGGGGAGAAGTTGTTGTCCATACTGCTCCATAACTCCGATCTAATAGCTTGCACGCAATTTTTTTTGTCTGCATATAATAAATGGTATCTCAATATTTAGGAAGATAAAAGCATATATTCATTTTCTGGGCATTTTTTGAAAACAGTGCAACTCTGTTTAGTAGTTACCGTAAAATTATGTTCTTCAATATATTTTTCTTTGATCTATTGAGAATCTAGGCTATGTTTACAAAAATAACGGTTGTGATAAGACTATTCGTAATAATTTATTATTATTATAAATTATTTATCTTATGATTAGTCTGTTATTTATTCATGGGCTATTTGTTATCATTTTTAAGGTCACTTGATACCTAAAAAGAGAATTATATTATACCACATTTCCACTTAATATTATAATTCATTGTCAAATGACCTTAGGATTGACTAAACATAGTCCATGAGATTAAATAATTAACTAATAATTGAATAAAATAGTCGGTAATAATAATAAATTAGTATAAATAGTCATATACCACCCAACAAATTTGCAAACAAGTATAGCACTAGAGTATGGGAAGTGTCTTTGGGTTTAAAAAACATAAGTGGAAACACTAAAGAAATTGATTTTTCTTTTTTTGGGGGGTGGGGATTGGGGAGTGGGGAGATGGTGTAAAGGTTGTACCTTACATAACTGGACTGCAGTAATATCCTTCTTCCCTAGTTGATACCATAAAACAAAAGCCAGGTAATATGGGTAGTTGCTATTCTCGTCTATCTTGATGATTATATTTTTGTCTGGATAGATGCATGAAACCCTGTTTAAAAAAGGGGAGAAGATCTCTTCTATCACCATCTCTCTTTTACATTTTCTTTTAAATTCTAGCATGTCATAATAACAGAGAAATACAAATAACTATTACTTTGTTTTTATACAGGATCAAACTAGGGGCACGGGATGAATATCCCAGAAATTCCCTAAATGCAACTTTTTTGCTACAGGGATCCTATAGAAAAAAGTTTTCTATACGAACCTGATAGCAAAAAATTACATCCGGAACAATTTCCCGGATATTCTTCCTGTGCCCATAGTTTTATCCGTTTATTTACTGCATTCTCACTTTCAACTCAAAACTATTTGGAACCTATTCAAATAATTTACTGTTATATAATAGATAGAAGCCATTGTTCCTTTAAATGTCTTGTACGTTAGTCAATCTTACCGTCTATATTCAATATCGACTACTCCTAGGGTTAGTAGAGATGCAGCATCGTATGTAGTCTGAGCCATCCTAGTGTAGGCTCTCCTACTCAGAATAAAGTTAGTTTGATCACCGGATCCTTGGTCCGTTATGACTACATTCACTCCTTTGTCTGTACAATAGTTACTGTTGGTGCACCTCACCTAGTGAAATACAAATTAAGTTAGGTTGAAAGAAAAAAAAATAGTTTGATCCTTGTGACAATAATCACCTGATAGCAGGCACCACAACCAATACCTCCTCGATAGAGATCAGATGCAGCAGAAACATCTCCGTCATTGATTGTTGTTCCAAATGTACCAAATCCACATGCCCCATCTGCAAACACATCCAAGATAAATTATATATTGTTGGCGAGTAAAATTAATATTATGCATTAACGAATTATCTCATACGCGCAATTTGATTACTTACTTTCTGTTCCGTGTTCATCAGAGTTCGGGTAGTAAGCTGCACGAGAATGAATGAAACAGTCACTACATGTTGCGGCATTTCCTGGATTTAGCATAAACAGAGAAGTTATGATAAAGATCAAAATTGACTGGAGGGAAGGAGCCATTCTAGGAATAAAGGAGCAGAAGCAAAGAAAGGAAGCTGGTATTGTATGAAGTGAACTAAGTTACTACTATATTATAGTAATCAGACACCAGACCACCTTCAATTCGGTAAAATTTATAATTTTACCGTCTGTTTAAGTCATTTTGAATGAATATAAAAAATTTACCATTGCTTTTCCAGCTCCCTATTACACTAGAGCATTACTCGCTTTAGATATGATGAAGTAAACCTTTTTTTTTTATAACTTTCTGCATTTTTTGTTGTATTTTTGAATCACATGTTGGTGCCTTGTGCAATAAGTTTCCAAAATGTCACTAATTAGGCAGTACTGTTGTGTGAAATAGGTACATAAGTATTAACTATTTCGAACCACATTATTTGCTCATATGTATATCATTTTATTTTTTTTAGCTGATTCTTGCTGATCCATGTAAGTACAATAATTTGTGGTGTGTGTGTATATATATATATTGGTAATCTAGAGCTTGTAAATTTCTACATCTAAGTTCCTTGTGTAGCTGTTTCGTACATATTTCTTCCGTTCCAAAATTAGAGGAACATTTTTCTTTTAGTCTATTAAAAAATTAGAGATACATTTCTAATTTTAAACACTAAAGTGACTAATGATAGAGCACCAAAAAGGTGTTGGAGACAAAGAGATGCGGGTGGGTTGAGACCAAAGAGATTTAATTTGTTGCTTGAACAAGAAGGGAATTAGACAGCCATTATGGTGGTTCTGCAGAAGAAACATGTTCAGCATCTGTTAATGTTTCCACTTGTGCCAATAATCACAACTGTTTTTCTGATTTATTTATACAAAAGGTGTATAAGGGAACAGCCATATCCTAATTTAATAAAAATGTTGCGCAAAATACACGCACCGGTTCAAGCCAATTAACTTCTTGATATGTAGAAAGAATTTAATATATGTGAAGGTTAAGTATGCTATTTATAAACCAAAAGATATAATATGTAAGTTCATGAACAGTAGTATAATGAAGTCCATAGACTGAGTCAAAATAAAAATAATGTTACGTTTATATTGAATGAATGAATGAAATGCATAAAGGAATAGAATAGAAAAGAGAATGAAATGGAAATTGGAGTGATTCATTCCATTTCAAGTGGAATAAGTCATTTTATACATTTCATAAGTAATAAAATTCATAAATTTGGAAGCGATGAGAATGGTTCATTCCACTCTAATAGAGCAATCAAACACAATTTTTTCATTTTATAAGAATGAGTCATTCCATTATGACATTCATTTATCCAATCCAAACGTAAGGTCTGTTAAATTTTCGGAATTTGTTGGTCCTAATTCTTCTCAATCCTATCAAATTAAGCAACTTCTGCTTAAATGATTCAATTGTCAACGAACCACCATCCTCTTAATTCGACATCCTCAATGAAGCTCTTATGTTCTATGCACCTTTTCTTTCCTAATTTCTACGAAGTAAGGAATCGGGTGGGAGGATTCGGATTCGCCATAGGGCTGATTTGTTCCTTCCTTTCTGATCTCTCCATCATATGTTCTCCCCGTCTTCCCTCCCACTATATCTACTTTCTATTTTCTCTTCCACATTCTTTGTATCTTCCCCCTACCGTTCAAATAAACTAACATAATTATTACTAACATATTACTTATTTTGACAAAAAAATCAACAAAGAATTGTTATTTGAAATGTTTATGTCACACGCATCGTGTGTACGCAGATGACTAGAACATATAATAATATCAGTAATCTATTACATTCTTATCATTTAATAGGGGGGAAAAACTGTAGAAGAATTTCTAGAAAAATCCTGTGATGCCAGAGTGGGATAGCGGTTATCCTGCAGGCTTGGATAACAGAAAAATTTACAGGCAAAGAAAGCAAGAAGAAATTCCAAAAGAAACACAGAGAAATTCTCTAGTGCCCATATTCAATGTTATAAAAAACAAAAGCTACTTTCTTTAACTCACAAGTCGAGTTATATAGTTAAAATAATATTGGGTAACAAGAAACAACTTTGCCCCTATAATCACGTGGCAACTTCTGACATATCCCTAAAATTATGCCACATAAAAAGTCTATACAATCACGTACACATGCTCCGTGTAACAAACTCTGACAGCTACTAAATTAATGTCACGTAACAGGTTCTTATAATCACACCACGTGAGTACACCATGTGGCACAATATAAAAGATTTACCAAAATCATTACAATAGAAGAAAAACAAATCAATTAGGGCAAATAAACAGTAAAATAACCAAAGGAAAATAAACAATGGAAATTAGGGGAGCTCGGAGCCAGACTTAAAAGAATGCTCGAAGTCAAGATAATTTTTTAAGAAGTCCAACTCGAACTCAACGTCACTTTCAAAGCCGAACCCGAAGATAATGTCTGAACTCCCGAAGCAAGTTGAACTCTTTCGAAGCCATTAATGTTTGCTAATCTTGCGCCGAGCTTCTATCTCCAGATAATTCAATGCCATCAAAGCACTATCCGACAAGTTAGCATCATCGAACTCAGGTTAGAAAGAACTCACCCTTGAGTTTATAGCATTGTCTTTGGGCTCCCCAAAACAAGGATTCAAGTGTTTAACATTAAAAATATCTGACGTCCGTAGATGGCTAGGTATGCGCAGTCGATAAGCATTATCATTAATATTTTGAAGAATCTCACAAGGTCCGATCTTCCGATCCTTAAGCTTATTGTATTCCTCAACAGAAAATCGATCATGAGTCAACACTGCCCAAAAAAAATCACCAACTTTAAAAAGTACATGTCGATGATGATTGTCAGCTCAATTCTTGTACTTGGTACTGCTTTCGTGAATATATTGTCGAACCTGGTCCGGGATATTCCGAAGATATTCTGCCTTAGGATTCACACGTTCGACCCTTGGGATAAGAGCTAAGTCCAGGACTCTGGAAAGATTTTGTCCACAGCTAACCTCAAAAGGACTCATGCCCGTAGTTTGGTTCTTTGATATATTATATGCAAATTTAGCCTATGATAATGCTAGTTCCCACTGCTTCAGTTTAGACCCAGCTGGACACCTTATAAGATTTCCTAAGCTTCGGTTCACCACTTTGATTTGACCATCGATCTGAGGGTGGTATGCATTGATAAAGTTCAGCTGCGTCCTGAGCTTATTCCATAAACTCTTCCAAAAATTACTTATAAACTTAGTATCATGATTAGAAGTGATTGTTTTCGGAACACCATGTAAATGTATAATTTCCTGAAAGTAAAGATAGGAGATCCGACTAGCATTTACTATCTTTCGACAAGCGACAAAATGAGCCATCTTAGAGAATCTATCAACCCCAACCAAAATAGAATCTATAGTCCGCTGGGTTCAGGGTAGTCCTAACACAAAATCCATGTTGACATCACACTAGGGGCCTTCAGGGACGAGTAAGGGAGTGTACAATCTTGCATTAGTAAGAACTCCCTTGGATCACTGACATACATAGCAACGCTCCACATAATGAGCCACACCATCGGATATCTTTGGCCAATAGTAATCAACCAAAACCAAGGCCAATGTCTTATCTCACCCGAAGTGACTTTCGTTGTGAAGTTCACTAACTATTTGTTGCCATAGTGAGCAATTTGGAATGCAAAACTATAATCCCCAAAACAGATAACCATTATAAAGAATAAAGTTATGTCGTCGACCTTTTCCTACCTCCCGAACTATCTTCCCAAAGGAAGGATCAACTTCATACATGTCGATAAAGGTCTCAAACCCTACAACTTTGTTACCCATGGTGCTAAGGAGTAAGTCAAGTTGGCTAAGTGCATCGGCAACGCGGTTCAGACTTCCCGATTGATGCCTCAGTGTAAAAGTAAACTCCTGAAAGTATGCCACCCATTTAGTATATCTTCAGCTCAGCTTATGTTGGTCATTGATGTATTTTAGGGCTTCATAATTAGTGAAAAGAATGAACTCCCGTTGTATCAGATAATGACACCAATGCTTCAGTGATTGAACTATGACATATAATTCCAAATCATAGGTGGAATAGTTCTTCTTTGACTCGAATAGCTTTTCATTGAAAAATGCAACTAGCCGACCCGACTGGCTCAAAACACAACCAACGCTAACTCCCGATGCATCATAATTCATCTCAAAGAGCTTCTCAAAGTCAGGGAGTGCCAATACTGGTGCTTCAGTCATCTTTTACTTGACCAATTAAAAACTGGCTTCGGCCTCTTCGGATCACTGGAACTCACACCATTTGAGGCACTCTTTAATAGGTGTAATTAAAGTGCTGAAGTTTTTGATGAACCGACGATAGAAAGAAACCAATCCATGAAAGCTTCTGACATCATGCAAGGTCTTCGGGGTAGGCCATGCTAGGACTGCATCGATATTTGATTGATCGACATGAACACCTTTGGTAGAAACAACGAAGCAAAGGAAGATTATTGAAGTTATGAAATAAGAGCTCTTCTTCTGGTTGACAAATAGGCATTCCTTCCTCAATACATCAAACACAGCTCGGAGGTGCTCATGATGCCTTTCCCATGTTAAACTATAAATGAGAATATCATCAAAGTAAACAACTACAAACTTTCCCATAAAAGGCCGCAATAGCTGATGTATAAATCTCATAAATGTGTTGGGGGCATTGGAAAGACCAAAATGAGTGGCCATCCACTCATACAATCCTTGTTGCATCTTGAACGTTGTCTTCCACTCATCTCTAGGTCTTATCTTTATATGGTGGTAACCACTCTTAAGGTTAATTTTGGAGAAGACCTTAGCTCCGGAAAACTAATCCAACATGTCATCTAGGCGAGGAATTAGAAACCGATACATCCTCCATGATCCATCCTTCTTTGGCACTAATAAAGTTGGTACTGCACATGGGCTTATACTCTCACGAATGTAGCCATTATCCAACAACTCCACCACTTGCCTTTGTAACTCTTCGGACTCCTTAGAATTGAGTTGGTATGCTGGTCGGTTTGGTAAACTCGATCCCGGACAAGATATATCTGATGTTGAATATCGCTCATCGGCGGTAGTCTAATTGGAAGCTCTTTGGGCATCAGGTTAGCAAACTCTGTCAGCAACTTCTGCACATCAACTCGTACTTCAGAGTTTCCTTCTGTTGTACTTCTCCCACAAGGAAGCAAAGCATATACCACACCTTCATGCTCGACTTCAACTAGGAATCTAGTTATGGACAGTAGGTTTGTACCATTAACGGTCTTAGGTGAATTTATTTCTTCCCGCCGAGGTGCTAACACCACCTTCTTCCCTTTTATACTAAGGGAGTACGTATTCTTTCGGCATCATGAATGACACTTTGATCATATTGCCAAGGTCTTCCCATCAACACATAGCATGCATCCATAGACACCACACCACACCACACCAAACACTATCAAAATATTTCTTACTGATAGAAAAGGACACCAAACACTACCTGTCCACTGTCACCTCATTGCCCTTATTCAGCCATGACAACTTATAGGGTTTAGGATATCGATCCGTCTTTAATTGTAATTTTTGGGTAACTTTTTCAGACACTAAATTCTCACAACTGCCACTGTCAATGATTAACTTGCAGACTTTATCCGCCACTGTGAAGGTCATATGGAATGTATTGGTTCTCAACCAATCATCTCCCAAATCGCCTTTGTAGGTCAATAGACTCTTGCAAATGACTAAAGTCTCCTGTTCATCACTGTACAACACATCCTCCTTATCATATATATCATAAATAGGCTCTCTGAACTCTTCTGCCTCATCTACCATATCTTTCTCAATTAGTAGGTTTTTGCTCTTCTGATTGGCAGGTTTCCTACACTTCGAAGCTCTATGCCCTTGCTTTCCACATCTAAAACATTTAACACTAGAATTGGGATTACCTTATGGTTGCTGCGGTGTATAACGATGTTATATAGGTAGTGTCGGTCTACTGTTTGGATTGTTCCTCATTATCGGTCGTCTGTTGTAATATATCCAAGAAATTTGTAAATACTTAAATTAATGAAATTAAGAAATTATTTGAGTACTCATACATTTATGTAAGCATTAATGATTCAATATGTGTTAAATAATAAAGTAAGTAATGATGGTGGTAAATTTAAATTTAAATTAATTTAAGTTTATGTAATATGCCTTGTGTGACATAATGTGTAAGAAAAATTGATTAATTAATTAACTAAATTAATTGTGAGGTGATTGTATAATGCCATGAATTAATCAGGATAATTAAATTAAGCTCAATGTGAATATTAAGAGGTCACATGAATTTATGTGATATAGCCCAACATATTTATAATTAAAGTCCATATATGTATGGATGGCTAAAATTAATTAATTAGCCCAATAGAAATACGTGGTCATAGCCCAATGAAACTTTTATTAGTGACCCTATGAGAACCTAGTCCAATTTGATAATAGGTATATGTATGTATGTATCTACAAAGGTGTATGTGTGTGATATATATATATATATATATATATACAAGTCATGTCTAAAACCTACCCCCCCCCCCCCTCCTAATAGCCTAGAATGACGATTTTGTATGTTATAATGTGCATGTGATGTAATAATAAGAAAATGCATAGTTTTAAGCCTTAAATTAAGGAATTGTTTACAACACTTCACCAAACCCTTATTAGCCAATAGGTTATGCATGCTTGGAGGATATTAGCACTCCTATTAATAGGAGTTCCTAAATTAATTTTCCAAGTTTACTTGCATTTTGGCTAAGTGTTGTATAGGAAGTTAGAGAGAAAAGTGGGGAGAAGATATAAAACCTAGTGAAATTCTTACAAATTTGAGTTCTAGGAATCTTATAATCAAGCAAAGAGAAGTGGAGGCTCCAGCAAGGTTCATCTCTAGAAGGAAAAGAGCATTAAATAGGTATAAAATTCTTGAACCCTAAAACTTTAGTTAATGTTGTGTAAATAAGCTTATAGTGTAAAATGCATGTTTGGTTGTGGGAAAATTTGTGTTGTGGGATCATGAAGGGTCCGAAGGTACAATGAGGGTTTATGAAGGATAATATATGATTGATATGTGTTGGTATGCGTTTTATGTCAAGATGATCAAGAATAATGCATGTAAGCATAAAAACCCTAAATGTATTGTAAAAGCATTTGATTTGGGTAAAAATAAATAAAAATGTGTAACACATTTGCCTAATCTAAAATTGTATGTTGTAGTTCTATGAAATATGAAGTTTTTTCACGTGGAACGAACAAAAACGGAGCTAAAATGAATTTATGGTGAATTTTCTTGTGAAATATATTAAAATGGAACTCTAGCATGAAAAACCAATAATTTTGGTTAAATAAATATTTTTAAAAATAATGTAAAAATTGGAATGTTGAAGGGATATGAGTTTATGAAATAACAAAACTAATTTGGACTCATTTGGATTTAAAATGAGCAAGATATGAAAGATTGAATCAAAAAGGGTAGGAAGAAAAATATGGAAAAATCTTATTTTTCGATTCTGCCAGGGGGCATTGCAGCGTCGGCCCCAGTGTTAATCCAGGCGTTGTAGCGCCTATCAAGATTTTCGGTTGATCGGGCCAGTCAAACCGTTGTGGTTGACCGGTTCGACTCGACCGAAAAAAAAAGAGCTTTTATTATAATAATAATAATAATAATAAACAAATAAAATAATTAAAAATTATTTTGTTTGTAAGTTAATTAAAATAATATTAAACAAATAAAATATTGATTTAAAATTATTTTATTTGTGAGTTGCTTAAATAATATTAAAAAAATAAAAAAATATTTTTTTAAAAAATATTTTTTTTATGAGTTAATTAAACAAATAAAAATTATTTGTAAGTTAATTAAACAAATAAAATAATAACTAAAAATTATTTTATTTGTGAGTTAATAATAAGGATTATTTAATGGTTTTCTTAAACAATTAAGGTAATATTAAAGGACTATTTTAATTGTGGATTAATATTATATAAGCAATTAAAATAATATTATAAGTTATTTTAATTGTGAACTAATGAGAACTAAATAATTAAAATAATATTAAGAATTATTTTAATTGTAAATCAATAAAGAGTGAGTAATTAAATAATGTTAACAATTGTTTTAATTGTGAATTATCAAAGGATGAACAATTAAAATAATATTAAGAATTATTTTAATTGTGTACTAACGAAGCATAATTAAAATAAGAGTAAGGATTACTCTAATTGGTGATTAAACAAATAAAACGATAACTTAAATTATTTTATTTGTGGATTAATAAAAGGTGATCAAAGAATATATTAATAAGTCATAAACAAGTAAAGTGATAACATTTTGTTGTGAATCATTAAGAAATGTTAAAGAATAACGAAACAAATAGAATAATATGAAGTATTATTTTATTTGTAATAATTAATGAATTAATTAAATAAGGAATGTGAGAGACAATAATGTACACACATATAGTTTTATTTGAAATTATATGTGTAATGATAAGGGTCCAAATTATATAGAACTTGTAAGTCAAATCTATTAGATTATTACGTGAAGGTTAATAGAATTTAACCCTTAGACGAATATGTTGAACATAGGTTGTTAAAAGGATAAGAAATTTCAGTCAGATAGAGTCGACGATCTAGGCAAGTACTTTAACTTGTACTTTGATTTCTCGTACAAATAGAATTAATCGATAAAACAATTTATGTTTTATCTATATTCATAAATGTTGAATTATTAATTTGATTTAGATAATGGTTATAATCTTAAATAGTTATTCAAACCCTATTAGCAGACATTGAACGTATCAATTGTTCCTAACTGTGTTCATAAGTATGTCTATGCCATTTGTATCGGCTAGACCAATGATAAGATCGATTGTTAATCAATCATATTTTCTTGAGAAATCTGTCTAAACCAATTGCCTTGGCGATGACTCTTATAATATGCTGAGATAAACAACTTCTTTATGTCGGGGAACCAACACACGGGCGAACAATATGTTTGAGTGTTATGCATAACATAGGATACTTTAATTTGATCACCTATTGTACTTGTTTATGATTACAAATTTTCAGTAAAATACTGTTAATTTAAGCATGTGTTCACGGTTCATGGTGACCACTCAATACAATTCATTCACCTGGAAATATTGTAGTTTCTTGATTCCATATATATCCTTCAGTCCATAATGACTCTTCAGTAATAGAAATGATCAGAATTGGAACTTTTGACACTTACATTGTTCATAATTCATTTACTTAATTCCTGAGCTTTTAATTATTGTTACACACCTTGATATATGAATTCCTACACATGAACACTTACTTTTATTATTTTTATACTTGCTGAGCAAACTCGTTGCTCACCCTTGCTTCCCTTAAACATTACAGTTAAGTCTGAACAAGGCACCGACTCAGAAAATGATAAAGGCAAAGGCAAGGTTGATGAGTAGCCTTATTGTAATGTAATAATTAATACAGTGTTGTACTAAGACTTATGTTTGTATTTGATATTTTAAGTGATGTATGTACTAGTAACGGTTGTGATGGGACACAAATATTTATGTTATCTCAATATAAATATTTTTATTTTTCCCATTTAGATGTTAGTAGAATGTTATAAGAGTTGGATCGTGAAGCACCAGATTCGAGATAAAGGTATCTGAATTTGGGGGTGTCACATCTGCTCTACTGTTGCTCCACATCACGTGCTTGCTAGTAAGCCTAAAAAATAGTCTAAATCGAATGAAGATTGAGAACATCCGGCAAGGGTTGTCGCAGTCCTCCCAAATACCTTACTACCAGTTAGTCCTCTGTCTTAGACAAATCATTATAGGTTATCAATTGGTAGAAATCCTCCATATAGTCATCAACGGATCTGGTTCCTTGCCTCAATAAGTGTGGTCGCTTAAATAAGGATTGAGTGTACCCAAAAAGAAGAAAGTCACTCTGCATTTTTTTTCTTCATCTTCTCCCAAGCCATGATTTTAGCCTTGTCCTGTATTTCCCATGAGCGTTTCAACTGCTCCCACCAAGCAGATGTTTTACCCTTGAGTTTAATGGAAACCAGTTTCACCTTGACACTATCTAGAACCTCCTTGTATTAAAAAACACGTTTCACTTCGTTCACCTAATCGATTAATCTGTTAGTAAAAATGTGTATGCTTAAATGATTTGATGATGATAAGAAAATGAACTTTATTATGTGTGTGTGTGCGTGTGTATGAAATAAGAATGATGAGACTTAACTTGTTAATACGTGATGATTGTTGTATAGCTCTTAAAAGAAAATAGTGTACAAGAGCTTAAAACTTAATGCGATTATTAATGTATATTTGTACTAGTAGCTTTTGTGAAGTCCTTATTTAATTCGTATTGTACAAGAACTTAGTTTAGAATAGATCAAACTTGTTAGATTGATCTTATAAGAAAAAATGTTGTATAGACGTTAGGACTTAAGTGGTCAACTTTATGAAGATCGTAAAATAAGAAGACCAGATTGTGATTCCAAGTTCTAAATCACATTGCAAAGTTCAGAATCGTACTAGAAGTTCAAAATCTTATTACAAGTTCAAGATTGTATAGCCACAGTCAGATCGTTTACAAATTCAGAATTGTAGTGCAAGGTCAGAACCGTATTGTAAAGTTCTGAATCATATAGCAAACTCAAAGCAATGTCATAATTGTATAGTAAAGTCAGTTTATATGATAAAGATGTGATCGCAAGGTTAACTTAAAAAAAGTATAGCAAAGGAAGATCGTATAAAAGCTTTGATTGTATAACAACTTTGATCATAGTATATTAAGTAAAGATTGTATTATAGAAGAGACTATTTAGTACTGACAGTCACAGAGCACAATACTAGTTCATGAAGTTCATTCTGAATCGTATACTAAAGATTAGATCGAAGAACAAATCAAAGAAAAAGAATAAGACAAAAGTATGCATCTATGGAAAGAAGAGTGACAAAGAAAAAACATCCAATAAGGATATAAACTACAGTACAAGCCAAAAACTTCAAGAATTGTGAAAGATATCATTCAAAGTTCAACACAAAAATTTATAGAAAAATCAAGCATGATCTAGCAAAAGTAAATATGAAAAGCTTATTGATGCTGAATGAATTGAAGTTCTCAGAGATCGAAGAAGAAAGCTAAATTGAATTCGATCATTGAGTGAACACTATTGTCGAGCTGGTTCAGAATGCAGAGTTTTAATATGAGTGGACTACCTTAGTATCATACCTATCAAGAGGACGTACAGTCAACAACACTAAGAAATGAATTCACTAGCAAAGAAGAAGTCTGAAAATAACTTATTAGAAGAAGACAAGAAGCAAAAGATGAAATAGTAAATAACTAGACACTGAACAAAAAGTCATGTAATGACTACAAATCATTAGGAAGCGATTAAGAACAAGAAAAGAAACCTAAGGAAGAGATGACATAGAGATTCAATTGACAAGAGTATCATCTTTAGATAAGCTCAAGGAAATTCAAACAAATATCTCATGAAGAATGATGATATGAGAAGATCCAAGGAACATGATGTTTACTACATCAAAAGGAATGTACTAAACAGAGACAAGTGAAATCCACAATCGTGCAGAAAGATAAAGATTGAAGATACTGAAAGAAAGACGAATGTAAGAAATTCAAAGAGCTTGCATAGTCAAAGAACAAAGTTAATCATAAAGTATACAGATCGTAAAGTATATTGAAAAGTTCACAAAATTGTAGAACTCTAAGTTCGTATAGTTGATAACTGATAAGAAGACAAATAAAGTTGATCGTAGAATGAAAGACAAGTTCGATCGTATGGTAAGATGAACAAATCGTTCTGTTAAATCAAGATCACATAGCAAGTTCAAGATCGTATAACATCATCTAAATCGTATTACAAGCTGAATTGTATTACAAGTACAAGATCACATAGTAGAAGCTGAATCGTATTGCAAGATCATATTGTATTGTAATGTCGTGATCGTACTACAGACCTAGTTCGCATATTAATTTCAAGATCGTATAGAAAGATTCAATTCGTATTGTGAAGACATGAGCGTTGCAGAAAACGAAGTAATCTTTGTGATTCATTATTGTAGCAGATCTTAGTGATCTTGTAATGACCATGAATTCTAAGTTACATTATAATGATGATTATTAAATAATTATCAATGAATTAAAAATTTTGTATAAATTAATTGTACATTTACATAATTGAACGAATATACGTATGTATGTGTATATTTATGAATCTAATAATGTAGCAAGGTAGTAGAATTTATTAAAGCAAGTCTAATTGGATTATATTTTAAGTCCAAATGAATTATTAAACTAGGTCCAATGAATTAAACCTAGTAGTCCATGAACATAGTTAATTTATTGGTCCATGTTATAATTGAACTAGCCCAATACTTATTTTAATTGAAAGTAGCATGTGTTAGTTAATAAGAGTCCAATGTAATGAATTAATTGAGCCCTAACAAATTAAATGAATGAGTCCAATAGAATTAATTACTAAGTCCAAAGTGGAGCCGAACTAGGTCAATATATATATATATATATATATATATATATATATATATATATATATAAAGAAGAAAAATAAAGCGAAAATAAGATAATTGAATGGTCATTTGGCTAGCCAAATAGGGGTCCCACATGGGGGTGGATTGCTAGTTTGTGGTTACTTCTTTTATACATTATATCATGCTTCACTCAAGCTCCAAAATGCATTTGAAGCAACATGTCAATCCAAGTAGTCAATCATAGAAATAGTATGCATGAATTAACATCTTAAGTATGTTTACTTAATGTTGCTAGATGATTAGTAGTTTAAGTAAGTGAACCACTTGAGCTCTATAAATAAAAATCACCCACACTTGTGCAATGTTGGTTCATTTGCTCCTTGTTGGTATTTTTAGAGAGAGATAAAGTTCTAGAGAGAAGGGAGAGAAAACTCTTGAGAAAATACACTAGAGGATCTCTTGTGTTAGTGATCAAGTGTTCGAGGTGGAGTCTTTAGCTTATTTCTTGTCTAGGAGGAATAAAGCATCCAAGTCTAAGAGGTTTAAAAGTTTTTTATACCTTTGTCTCTTCATTTCTATGGTTATTATTGTTGAAGAAATGTTTGCCATGGTTGGTTGTGGGAGAAATTTGTGTATGATGGAGCTATGGTGAGCTCGAAGATATAATGATAGATTTTGATGGTGAAAATGTGTCTATGTATGCCAAATACATTTTCCATGGTCAATATATATTGTATATAGTCAAAATGTATTTTTAATGGTTAAAAATCTATTTTGATGCTCTATACAGTTAGAACTATGATAAAAAAAAAAAGTTAGATTCATGGTTTAGAATGTTTAATATGTACAATAATATGTTTGATACGTAAATAAGTAGAAGAAATGAGCATATGAAGATTTACCGGTAAAACCCTAACTAGTTATGTGTTATAAATAGTTGTAGTTTGAAATGTATAAGTTGGTTTTTTGATTTTTTTGGCTAGAAAGTTACATTTATGAGTTATAAAGATAACCCAACATGAATCTCTCAAAAACATGACAAAATGAAGAAGTTATGAAGTTTATCGTAAAACATGTCGTTTTGAAATCCTAGATTGATCAATCTTGAATTTTATATCAAAAACATTTTCAAAAATGAGATTGATTCATGAAATATTGAAGTTAGGAATATAACAAAACTGATTTGGTGTATTTTGGATATTTCATTTTATAAAAGATTGAACCAAAGAAATCAAAGTTGAAAAATTAGGGTTTGACAAAACTGATCTACCGCTGCAGGGGTAGTTCTCACCGCCGCTAGACATGCACATTCAGCCAGAGGCCCGCGATCCGGCCCTGGTCAAAGCCTGGACCGACCTGGCCCAACCTGGTAGACTACTCTCAGACTGCTTTTTTACCCCAATGATTCGGCCTAGACAGGCCTTCTCGGAAACCCAAACAGGCCTGCAACTCGAGGCCTGGCCTGGCTCGGCCTTCGGCCCGAACTAGAGCCCAGCCCAGCCTACAACGGTAATAATTCAATACATGTGCTAGGCTGCACAACGCTCTGACCACCAACCTACATTAATTGACCCTTCCCCCTCCAAACCAATGACTAGGCTTTTGCTTCTGACCACTACCCCAACTACAAGTCACATGCACTCGTCTAATGATGCATCCAGCCTTCTTTAACAAACTCTCTCTCTCTCTCTCTCTCTCTCTCCTTCAAATTAAATAAACTCCCTATTAATTTATTCATTTAATAGTAAGATATAGTTTTAAATAATAATAATATTCATAAATAATTTATATTTTTAAGATATAATTTTAAATAATAATATTTTTAAATATAATTAACATTAGTAGAGGTGACATGTTAAGAATTATTATTATTATTATTATTATTATTATTATTATTATTATTATTATTATTATTATTATTATTATTATTATTATTATAAAATGATAACAAGTTAGAAGAAATATGATGATGCCTAAAAAAGGTAGTATATATATATTTTTTTAATTTAGAAAAAAATATGCAAATATAGGGATTATTTAGTAGCTCCAGGCAAGGCTGCAAAAAAGAAAAAAGACGGTAACAATGCTCATTATTCAAAACGCGTGCATGCTCTCGGGTGGCATGTTGCTGCTGCCTGCTACCTGATGGTTCTGCTACTGATGGCTGACGCGTCAGCTACTGGTGTCTTGTCACTCCTGCTGGCTGCCATCAATTCAATACTTGCAAAAAAAAAGAAGAAGAAAAACGATCAAATTTTCACCGGCTATTTGTGGAACGGCCATATTTTTGTTGTATAAAATGAAAATAGTGTATTGTATTAATACATTCATAATTGTTATCATTATATTTCAATCCTTTTAGCATTATTTTCTCTCTATATAAAGATAATTATTTTCTCTCCACAAAGCATCAATTTCTTATTATTATAAATCTCAATTTATATTATTAATACATTCTTTTTATTATACCCCTTAGTATTATATTTTTACATTATTATACTTTTATTATTACATTTTATTATAATATAATGGATTCCTCCAACACTGCATCTGGATCACAAATGCCGCAATTTATTCAAAACGACCAAAATTGCATTTGGCCTTATGGTGGAACGAGTTTGAGTCCGTTATTTCCATGTCTTATCAGTGAGCAAAACAAACGTACAACGCCAGTTTAGGAACATTTTATCAAAGTGTGGGTTGTCGATGGTGTTAAAAAGGCTCAATGCAAAATATGCAACACCTTATTTGGTACTAAAGGCAATAACACACTACAGCGACACTACCAATCGTGTTTACAAAGGCATAAACTAACTGATGAAAGCTCTCAAGCACGAATTGATTGTTCCGGTCATAGTTGGAGTTATGATCAAATATTAGAAAAAGAGTTGCAAGCCAAACTATTGGTCGAGAAGGAGCTCTCGTTCAATTTTTTTGCCGATCAGCACTGTACCGAGTGCATTCAATCTGGATTGCAACCGAAATATAAACAAGTAAATAGAATTACTACTAAACGTGATGCTATTAAATTATATAATAAAGCTAACAAAAAGAACTAATTAAATATTTTGACAATTTTGACGGTAAAATTAGTTTAAGTAGTGATATTTGGTTTGCTAATCATCAAACTAGAGTTAGCTATATTTGTATGACTGCTCATTGGTTAGATTCTGAAATGGTTATGGAAAAAAGAATTATAGGATTTGAATTTTTTGAATTACCTCATACTAGTCAAAGAATATATGGTCAAATTATAGAGATTATTCATACTTTTAAAATTAAAAATAAAATACTGAGTATTAGTTTAGATAATGCAAGCAATAACACTAGTGATGTTACCATGTTAAAAAATAATTTGTTACCTGTAATAAATGGTGCATTTTTTCATGTTACATGTGTTTGTCATATAATAAATTTAATTGTTCGATCAAGATTCAATTATTTAGAAAGGACTATATCTAAAATTCATGATATGATAATGTGTGTGTATAGTTTAAATAGAAAAATTCAAAATTTTAGACATTTTTGTCATGCAAGATGAGAAAAAATTAAAAGAGTAAAATTTGATAATAACACTAGGTGGAATAGTACATATGATTTGTTTAGAGATGTCTATAAACATAAAAATATACTTATGAAGTTTTATAATGCTTTGATGGTTCATGAATTAACAAACGAAGACTGGGATCTACTTGGTCAACTTTTAAGGATTCTTAAAGTTTTTAAAAAACACACAAAAATATTATCTGCTGTTTATTATCCTACAATTCATCATGTTTTGTATGCATGTTTAGAAATATCATTTATTTTTAAAGAATTTAAAAATAATGATATTTGGTCTGCCCTTATTTTGTCAATGGAAGAAAAGTTTAAAAAATACTTTGAGTACATGCCAACTGTTATTACTTGTGCCGCTACATTAAACCCAATTATAAAATTAGAAGGTGTAAAAAGTATTTTGAAAGATATAGTAGAAAATATAGGTACTAGTAATATTGTAACGACCCCGAAATTCGACCCACTTTATTACTTTAAATCTCATGTTTATTAAACATCATTTGCCTTACGTCCAAATTTCGGTTCGTTAATAAATCTCTAATCACCTTAATTCATTCATTAATTGATTTCAAAATCATCAATTACCCAATTTTACGATATAAATTTTTCTTTTTCTCAATCATTGTATTAAAATATTTGGATATTCAAAATCCTTACATCTGCATCCTAGTCCCTGGATCGCAACCTTTACTTTTTCTTTCTTTTATACGTATCATAAAACTCATCATTTAAAATTTACTTTTATTTATTTTCATACAAAGATTCCTTGTTGCATCATTCATAATCAAACGTATAATAATTTCTACCGTAACAATTATCCTGATCAATCACAGTTCATAATTGAAATTTTATCATATCCAGATTTAACTTATATATATACTTACAATTCATATCATATCATTTTGACAGTACGTTGAGAATTCCGTCGTTAATAATTCATACACCATAAACCATACTTTATGGTGTTGAATCATCTTATAACGAAATAGTACCGCACCGTCTCAACAACACGTTGAGCATTCCGTCATTCATCACATCTGCACCGGGCTAAAAGGTGCGTGGATGATTCTTTTGAAATACATTTTGATATAAAAACATTTTTGTCTAGCCGAGACAAGTAGCATAGACACTTTTTAAATCACTTAAAAATTTCATTTATATTTTTCAAAGCACACACGTGCCAAATCAACTTGAGGCCTAAATTTTCGAAATCTAGCAAAACTAGAAGAGTGGGAATATCCTAAATTCCCTAACATTCACCTTCAGTTTCTTTACTTAATTAATAAATTTATTGCTAGGACTATTATTACCATTATACAAAAAATTTCTAACTACTCCAACATTTCTATACCCCCGTATAGTTCATCAAACTTTCCACACATTATGAGTCCAGGAACTTACCACAAGAATATGAGTTTTAAAGCTTGTCCTAGCAATATGTAGTCTAAGAACAAATCAAAGACTATCCATATGCTGAGGGGCTCAAAACATACCATATGATTATGAGTTATGGACTTACCACATGCATGAGTTTTAAGAACTCGTGCCTAAACTTAATATTATTACCTATCAATATTTGTTAACGCGACTCTAACATTTCAATGATTATCACATAATAACTAAGTAAACACAAATCCTCCGCCCATACAAAGGATTGTGAAATTCAATCACCACGTGAGTCTTCAATTGAAATTTCGTACCCAAACTTTCTACCCCCTTAACATTTCTATCATTCATGTCTCATCATTCTCTGAACTCTTCTTGTACTATTTCATAGTACTATACACCTTTTGGACCATTAACAGGTCTCTCTGTTATTTCACATTTTTACTTGATCATATCATGATCTTGCTTCACAACCTACTTCTTACTCGCTTCTCTTATCTCGTGATCGTATCGTAGTACGATCTTCTTACCATTCCTGATCATGTTATTATGATCTCTTTTTATGCTCTTTAGATTTCCTTTTATCTTTATTGCTTAAATCAGGTGTCCCCTGATTATCTTTGAGATTCATCTTTGAATCATTTCCAATATTCTTTCAGATATGTTCTTAATTGAACTTATAAATTTTCTTAATTCGTTTCATTCAAATCTTTCTTAACATCTTTATCTCTTCCTTATAATCTTATCTCTTCCTTGTAATCTTTCATATTTCCTTTACTTTAGCCAATATTTGAGAACTATCTTTCTCAACTTACATCTTTTTCATTCTAATTCCTCCATGTTCATCAAACTTATCACGTATTTGGGCTCAGGAACTTACCATAATCATATGGTTGATGAGCTTGTCCTAGTCAGGCCATAGTCGCCCATTCGCTAAAGGGGCTCCACCATATAATCATGAGTCACGAGTTTACCATACGCTTGAGTTTTCAGAACACTCAACTAGCCGTATTCTTTCTTACTTTAGGTTATAGCCTAAGGTATCATTTACCTAAGGTTTATAACCTCTGACTCTGATACCAACTGTAACGACCCCGAAATTCGACCCACTTTATTACTTTAAATCTCATGTTTATTAAACATCATTTGCCTTACGTCCAAATTTCGGTTCGTTAATAAATCTTTAATCACCTTAATTCATTCATTAATTGATTTCAAAATCATCAATTACCCAATTTTACGGTATAAATTTTTCTTTTTCTCAATCATTGTATTAAAATATTTGGACATTCAAAATCCTTACATCTGTATCCTAGTCCCTGGATCGCAACCTTTACTTTTTCTTTCTTTTATACGTATCATAAAACTCATCATTTAAAATTTACTGTTATTTATTTTCATACAAAGATTCCTTGTTGCATCATTCATAATCAAACGTATAATAATTTCTACCGTAACAATTATCCTGATCAATCACAGTTCATAATTGAACTTTTATCATATCCAGATTTAACTTATATATATACTTACAATTCATCACAGTAAATAAATAAGTTTCTCACATTGAATTATAATATCAACAATATAACAATCACGTTTTCTACTTTCTAGGCAATTCATCTCAAACTTAATCTGACATTTCTGAAACTTATTTCTTTACCCTGTAAAAGTTTATTTTAAACAAGTAATGAGCACAACGGCTCAGCAAGTTCAACAGTTTATATTTCACGTAGCATATACCTTATCATGCTTGGTGTGTGTCATACATCATGTGCTTGTGCTTCTACTATAGCAATATATCTCATATATATTCATATCATTGCACAAAATACACATTGTGGTCATATTAATCACGTACCACATAGCACACAATTTGTATGGATTTAAAACAAGAATAGCATATCATAATAGTTCAACATTTAACATAAAAAGGACTGAAGAACTTATCTGACGTCTAGTTATTTAAATTGATAGCTCAAACTCTTAACTCGATCAACCTATGATCATAAAATAATCAAATAATAATTATTTATCTCTTTATGATATTAATTTACTTAATTAATATCATCTCTGGGCCAATTATTAATTTATATGGTTAATTATATTAACCCCGTCCTTTAAAATATTAACATTACTTAACATTTAACGCCTTCACTACGGACAACCCGGCTCATCGGATAAAATTTAACATATTTGGTTGTCCGAAAATTTTATTTAACCATTTTTTAAATTATAACTTTATTAGATTAATATTTAAACCTTTAAATATTAATCCCCAATATTTAATATTTTTACAAAAATATTAAATTTAATGCTCAAACATCATTTCTATATTTTCAGTATTTTTCTATAATTTTCTATGATTTTTAAACAATTTTTAAACATTTATTTAATTAAAAACAAGTTCTGGGGGCATTTTGGTAATTTCCGCGCCCTTAGGGATCCATCCGGTATTAACAGAAAAGGTTCGGGGCATTTTCGTAATTTTCGTGACCTTGGGGATATGCTGGTCATTTTTCGGAAAGTTCAGGGGTATTCCGGTCATTTTACACAGCTAGGGACATGTTCGGTATTTCTTAAAAAGGGCAGGGGCGAAATAGTCATTCCACGCATTGCGTCGACCGCGCATGGTGCGTGGCCCCTCTCCGCCTACACCAAACGACGTCGTTTGGCCTTTGGCAGACGAAAACACAACCGCGCATTGCGCGGTCCTACCCCAAAACGGCATCGTTTAACGCCCGCAACTACAAAAAAAAATTTTGTCGCGCCATGCGCGGCAGCCCAAGATTTCCTTTCTTCTTCCTGCCGTAACAAAGTACATTAACTTTCTAATATTTATCCATTTTTGCACACAATTTCCCAACATAAATACTCCAAAAATCATAAAATTCATACATATATATCCTAAAATTATTTGGAATAATTATTCTATTTATTTCCTATTTTTCACAATAATAACTTTATCTCCATAAATATCAAAAATAATCATATAAATAATTATTTATACCTTCTAAGGCTCAATAATTCTTTCTTATGAAGCTTTTCCTTCATCTCTTGGCAGCCATGGAGTTCACGGGTGGCGGCATGGTGGTGTTCACCGTGGAGCAACATAGAGAGGAAGGATTGTTTTATTCTTTTCTTTCTTTTTTTTTTTTTTTGCTTTGTTTTTTGCTTACTTTTCTTATTTGTTTCTTTTCCTTTTATAAGCCAAAACAAGTTAACAACTTTTAAAAGAAAACTCACTTCCACCGCCTTTACTGCTTCCCGAAAATTCCAACTTCGTGCAAATTTTTTTTTTTGTTTTTAAATACATTACGTAATTATTTTGTGTAATAAATATTTTAGGTAATATACATAAAATATTTATTTTAATTCACTAAAAATCATAACATGATTTATGAGTAATATTAATACCTTTCTCGGTATTTTACTTGACAAATTTTGTACACGCATAACGCCATGCATGCAATTATATGAGGTAATTTATACCTCCAAAAATCATAAAATAATTCATAGGACATATAAAAATTATTTTTCATAATTTTTTACTTCGTTACTTGAACATCATGTTACACTAACATGTTCACGTTTATGAAATATTATTCTTCATAAAGGTCATAATAATTCCATTATACATAAATATAATTTTTAATAACTTAAAACATTCATTTTTCTTATTTATTATTCAATTTCTTTAATATTCATATTAATTTCTTTATATATAAATTATATAATTTAATATTATATAATTTATATATTTACATTCTCCTTCTTAAATAATTTCTTAATTTCCTCCATAATTATTAATTAATCAATAATTTCACAATTATTAACTCTCTCATTATTTTAATTCTCTTATATAAATTATATAATTTAACCTTATATAATTTATATAATTATATTTTCCTTTAAACATCACTTTAATTTTCTTATATAAATTATATAATTTATATAATTACATTTCTTCTCAATCAATTTCTAAACTTTCACCATAATTCTTACTTAAATCAAAAATCAATAATTATAATTTTATTAACTTCCTCATTCGCTTTTCATTTAAAATTGGATTAATTTAATTATTAATCCTTTTTACTTCCATAACTAATAACATTTATAATAACCACAATTAAACATAACACATATATATACAAATGTATATATATTCATATCTAATAACATTATTTAAATAATAATTCTTGCACATTCACAATAATTTTATCGTACAATTTATTGCACCTTTACATATAATTTCTTTTATTTTTCATAAAAAAAATTTAAACAATTTATTTACTTTTCATTTAATTTAAATCAACATCAATTATCACCATCTCTATACTGATTTAATTTTATCAATTAAATCCCTTACCTTAAATCACATAATATAATAATTAATTTAAACAACCTTGATAATTTTAACAATTAAATTCTCATTTAATATTATTAAAGAAATCCTGGAAATTCGGATCCTCACAAATATTGATCACATTAACTTAAAATTTAATACTACATTTACTGAATTTTATAAATTGTATGAAACTGTATATTGTATATCTATACGTGCACCGGCCCCTACCCCTTCACCTTCTAAATATGCCAGCTTATTAAAAACATTATCCAAGAAACCAAAAACTTCAACACACACGTGTAGTTTAAACAGACTTGGTTTATATTGTAGTACTGATTTTAGGAGTTTTGTGACCGAAGAAGAATTTGAAAATTTTAATATTCTCGCTTTCTGGAATAAACATAAATGATAATTTCCTACTTTGGCCGCGATTGCCCATGATTTACTAACTATCAAAGCTAGTACCATAGCTTCGGAATCTTGTTTTTCTTTATCTGGCAGGATATTAGATGAAAAAAGAAGCAGACTTAGTCCGAAATCATTGGAAATATGCATTTGCTATAGAGATTATTTTGTCGCGCAAAGATGAATACAAGACGTAATAGACGATCAAGATAGCTCGGAAGATCTCGAAGTCGGAGCAGAGATTTTTGAAATTTCAATTCCATGAATATTGAAGATTTGAAGACAAATATTTTTAAATTTTGAAGACAAATATTTGTAACTAAGGAATAATTAATTATTGCTTATGTTATACTTTAAAGTTATAAACTTATAATTATTCATTATTGTAATTTGTTAGTTGTAATTAATAAACTTGTATTACATTAGCTTTAATAAATACATCAACTTTTATTTCCTTTTTTAATAAGAACGAGTCGCATTATGTTTTGAAAGTTATGAGTATATATATATATATATAATCATTTAAAAATATTTGTTTCAAATTAATATAAAATACATTTTTACATATTTTTTTATAATTATTTTAATTATACTTAATATTTTAAATAATATTTTATTTTAATAATATTATAAAAATAAAATTTTAATTATGTATATCTGTGTCAGTGTGTGTGTGTGTATTTAATAATATATATATATATGACATATGTAGTACATGTATTAATATATGACACATGTAGTACATGTACTATCATATGTGTACTGCAACATACATATATAGACTATTAGTGCTGGTATGTTGCAATACACATATGATAGTACATGTACTACATGTGTCATATATTAATACATGTACTACATATATATATATATATATATATATATATATATATATATATATATATATATATATATATACATATTAGTGTGTGTATGTGTGTGTGTGTGTGTTTGTGTGTGTGTCATATGTGACTTGTGAGTGTGATTGTGTGAGTCAGACGTCATTGAGTGTGTTTGTGTTGACAGTAACGTGTAGCTGGCATCACTCTCAGACTCTTAGTCCTAGCCTTGTCCCAACCAAGCTATCCAAACAAGCTTACTTTTTGCGCTAATGGCCTGGCTTGACTCGGACCTCATGCCGAAACAGGCTTACTTTTTGCAAGTAAAGTTCGGCCTGGCGTCGTTGACGTTAAAGCTTGGTTTGGCCTAGTCAACGGCCAAGGCCTGCCAAGCTCAGGCGGGACCAAGCCTGGCTGGTCTGATGTGCATGTCTAATTGCCGCCACGGTGAAACATTCTTCGAGTCGTCGCCGCAGCGGTGGTCCTCACAGCAACAGTGGTTGTCTAGAATGTTTGAAAATTAACTTTTAGTAACCGGGTTGGGTAGGACCATAGAAAACGGGTTAGGTCGGATCTTTTGAAAATGAAATGGGTTAGAAAATGTAATTTTATGTAATATTAATATTTGACAAGTTTAAATAATTAAAATATTATTAAATGATTAATAATATTTAAAAATTAATAAAATATTATTAAATGATTAATAATATTAGAAACTCAATAAAATACTATTAAATGAATAATAATATTAGAAAATAAATAAAATATTATTAAATATTTAATAATATTAGAAACTCAATAAAATATTATTAAATAAATAATAATATTAGAAAATGAATAAAATATTATTAAATAATTAATAATATAAAGAACTTAATAAAATATTATTAAATGAATAATGATATTAGAAAACGAATAAAATATTATTAAATAATTAATAATATTAAGAACTCAAGAAAATATTATTAAATGATTAATAATATTAAGAAATCAATAAAATATTATTAAATGAATAATAATATTAGAAAATGAATAAAATATTATTAAATGATTAATAATATTAGAAACTCAATAAAATATTATTAAATGAATAATAATATTAGAAAATAAATAAAATAATATTAAATGATTAATAATATTAGAAAATGAATAAAATATTATTAAATGAATAATAATAGTAAAAAATGAATAAAATATTATTAAATAATTAATAATATTAAGAACTCAATAAAATATTATTAAATGAATAATAATATTAGAATATGAATAAAATATTATTAAATGATTAATAATATTAAGAACTCAATAAAATATTATTAAATAAATAATAATATTAGAAATTCAATAAAATATTATTAAATGATTAGTAATATTAGAGATGGAATAAAATATTATTTAATTATTCATGATGTTATTAAAGGAACTAAATATTATTATTTTGTTAATAATATTAAATAGAATTCTAAACTATATTAATTGATTAATTTATGTTTTGTGTGATTAAAATATTATTAAATAATGATAATATTTTTAGGTATTTAATAAACCCTTAATTATTTATTTATGTGATTAAGTGTTAGCAAATTAAGATATTTAAAGGTTATTATATGAACCTGGATAGGATACTAATTGAAAGATCAACTTCATTAATTGTTAGGTCTTTTCAAATGACATTAAATTATATTGATTAGCTATAATCAACAATTGAGGCAAGTTTTCTTTACTTAAACTTGTATTTATTTTGCAAGAATTTTAAGTGATTTAATTATTGAAAACTAATCCACATCTATATTGTTTATGTATTTTCACTTACTGCATTTGAAGCTTTATAGTTCTTTATATTTCGGCGCCGTTGCCGAGGAATTAAATTAATAATTTTTGTCAATACAATTTCAATCAAATTAGTCTTAATTTAAACTTGTATATTTTTATTTTTATTTTATTTTACTTCTTTTTCATGTACGATGGTTGAAATTAATTATCAATGGCCTTCTGCGTGGATGGATAAACCAAGTGTGGTAGAAATATTTGACTAAATGACTGTGCAGTTGGCAATGCTTGAAAGGAAAATTGATGGTACTGAGAATCAATCCATTCAGAATGCCTACAATCAATAACAATATAATTACAGCCCAAATTGTTATCATCTGGGTTTGCAAGATTATCCGAATCATTCATGGAATAATAATGATCAAGAACAATTCTATGCTCCAAGTCTTTCATACCCACCTCAGCAGCCACACGAGCAGAAATTGAATTTGGAGATACTTCTTGCCAATTATATAGATCAAGCCAAGAGAAGGTTAGAATGTCAAGAAACTTTACTTCGGAACCTCGAGATGGAGACGAATACTCAAGAAGCATCATTATGAAACTTCAAAAATCAAATGGAACAACTTGTCAATGCTGTTAATAGTCATCCTTAAGGGACTTTACTTAACGATTCAGAGATTAATCCTAAAAGTGAACGAAAAGAGTATTGTGAAGTTATACTTCGCAGTGGCAAGGAGTTACACAATGTAGATGGAGGGAAGCTAAAAAGGGCATATTCTGATAAGGGGAAGATAGTGATGATGGACATAAGAGGAGCAAGATTGGGGCAAAGGAAAAGAAGGATGATTAAGTGGTGAGCTCAAATGGTATTAAGAAAAATCCGAATGGTGCCTTTAATGCAAGAATTTCAGAATTCTGAGGAGTACTATCGGGCTGACTTTGTTGAAGAAAATAACTTGGATGAATTCAAGTTTGGGGGTGGTCGTCAATTTTCCAAGAATGCTAAGGAGTTCAAAGAAAAGATAAAAAGGAGGCATGAAATTACAATTTTTGCAATTGAACCTGATTGAAAGAAAGGGAAGTAGTCAGGTTGAGACTTTAAAACAATCGCTTATTAGAAGGCAATCTAAGTTTATTTTTTGGGTAGATTTCTTAGTAGTAGATTTTAGTTATTTACTTATTTGTTTTAATATTTTATTTTTGTTTGGTTTCAAGTTTTTCATGCCTATGCAGTTCAAACTTAGTAGATGAGGAAGAAAATGCTACATCTTCAGGGGAGTCTTCTATTTTTAAACTCTTTTATTTTATACATTGAAGACAAATCTATTTTAAGTTTGGGGGTGTGGGTGAATTTTGAAAAAAAAATAATTTTTTTGTAGGTTTTATTTAGGAATTTTATGGGTATATTCACTGTAAATCCTCTCGAGACACAACTCGTCCACTTGGGGTATCCTTGGAGTTTAAAGACTTGTTGCACATGCTAAGTGTAATAGAATTTTCTTACGAAAATTGGGTAATTTTATTTTTAGGTAGAGTTTCCTAGGTAATAAATTATTTTGAATTAAATTAGTGGTGAATGATAAAAAAATTTATTTTTATTTTTTAACTCTTGAAAAATTAATAAATTAATGTTAGTATGAATTTTGATTATTTATGGTTATTATTTTGTTTGAGATCCTTTATTTTTATACACTCATATCCATTTGTTTGAGATAGTTTTAATTTAAGGGAAGTTTATATGGTTAAAAGCTTATAAAAGATATTTTTTAACTTTATATTTTTATTTGATCATAATTTGGAGTGAAATATGAAGTAAAATATAATTTAGGGGAGATGATTTAGGTAAAAAAATTTGGATTATTAAAATTAATTTATCTTATGGAAAAAAAAAAGTTATGTGATTAGTTGAGATAGAGCGTAAAATGCACTCACTCATAAAAGTATATATAAGCGAGAGAGAGTGTAAAACACACTCGTTAGTAAGAAAAAAAATAGTAATATGAGATGGAGCATAAAATGCGCTCACTTAAAAAATAGAAAAAAAATGGAATTGAATATTAATAATCCTAGCATGCTTAATTGTTTAGAAGACCTTTTGATTCTCTAGTTATATTTACATGTGTTAGCTTTGAGGTATTTAAAAAATAAGAGTATAAAGTTTTGTTATATATATTTTTGGTATCTTTTATGGGGCATTTAATTAGGTGGGCAGAACTAAGTTTTTTTTCGCTAGTTTGATACATTTGGATTTCACACACTCACAAAGAGTCTTGAATAAAGTAAGATTAATAAGTATGTTAAAATTTTAGGCTTTACGTAATTTAAAATTTTTTCATTGAGTTATCATTTTAAAAATAGTTGAGACTAATTTTAAAATTCATATTGATATGTTGCTTAAGTTAATTTTGCAGTTGGTTATTAGTTTTAGTTTTATAAAAAAAAAAATCTTTTTGCTTGAGGGCATACAGAGAATTAAGTTTGGGGATGTTTGATAAGTGAATTTTATATTTATTTATTGAATATTTTTAAGCTTAATAATTTGCTAGCTTTTAAATATTTTAAATTTATTTTAGGTAATCTATTTAATTTTACACATTTTTTTTAATTTTTATTTATTTTTAATTTAATTTTGTAGGTTTCCTTGATAGCATTATTGTAAATATGCAGCTGCTAGTTGGGGGCATAACTATAAATAAGCACTTTGGGATAATTTCGTAATATTAGTAGTACATGTAAAGGCGCTAAACACGGTAAGTATTAGAAATGGACAAGGAAACGGCGTCGATGAGGAGCGGGTCAGGAACAAGAGGCTAAACGACACCGTTTGGCGTCCGGGTGATGTAGAGGCTTGCGTGCATATGGCAGAGAAAGCTTCCGAACGTTGTCGTTTTATAAAGGCGACCAGAAGATGCAGGGCATGTAATGCGCAAACAGTTGTTTCGAGAATTTGCAACATTATGGCGCCATTTTTATCAAAAGAAGGAGCTGAGCGAGGGCCTTTTTTGACAGATGCATTAATGTCAGAAACGACATTTTTGTTATATTTTGATTCCTACATGGATTTTAATTCCACTTTTACTTAGGATTTTTATTATAAGCTATAAATATACTACGAGAGTCATATTTTTAGATCATTAACATAGAATTAACACATAATTTAAAATAGATATAACATAGAATAAATTAGGAGAATGATTATTTTGAAGATTTGAAGAAGAATTCAATGCAGAAAATTGCAAGGATTGAAAGAAGAATTGGAGAATGCGCTTCAATTACAGATTTTTATCTCTAAACTATTCTCTTTAATTTTTGGAATTTGTACTTAATGGATTATTTTATTATATTGATTTTTTTCAGTTATGGACTAATTTTTATTTAAAGATTGCAATGGAACCCAATGTGTAGTTTAAATTAATTATTATTAATTATAATTGAATTGTTTATCATATTTTAGGCGTTTAAGTATTAATTATCAGTATTAATTAATGTGGCAATCTGTTTGAAGTTGACAAATGGATTATAGATGATTTAGGTCTAATTATTTTGTGCGTTAATATATTAATTAATTGTGGATAATTATTGGGATAATTTATATGAAATTGAGAGATGGATTATAAATTTAGATCTAAATATGTTAAAATATGTTTGTGCTTTTTGCGTTGATGAAATTCATGATTTGTGTATAGGATAGAGATATACCTATATGTCATATGTAGCCAAAAAGAAAATATGATATTCACGTATGTTATTTAATTTAATTTACATACAGATATGGTGAGTTAATTAATTAGGATGTTCTTTTATAATTATGTTACACGGTGCCATATTTATAGGGATTTTTTTATATGTCATTGAGAGATGCGTATAAATAGTATAAAGAATCCTCGGTTAATAATTCTATATAATTATTTAATTAAAAAAAGGATTGAAGAGATTTAAATAAATCATTGAAAAAAATTATAATCTTAAGCCTTTAAAATCTGATTTTTATCCTTGTCATTTAATTAGTTTAGTTGTTAATTTTAATTAGTTTTTATTTTATAGTTTTAAATCAATTGTTTAAATAAAATTAATTAGATATAAAATTAGTACTTGGTAATTATTATTATTTAATTATCTATGGGAATGATATCTTACTTTCCATTGTATTGCTATCTGATCGCGTATACTTGGGTGTGAAATCCTAAGTTAAAAATAGGCAAACAACTTTCTCAGCTGGAACTTGCCTACGTTGACCTAGATCTTGCGTCGTTAAACGTCAAGTTAACTCTGCAAGTTGTCTATGTAAATTCTCAATCATGATGTCTTGAACGTTACGATCACAGTGCGAGACTTCCTCAGTCGAAATCTGTCCACGATGACCACGACCACAACGAATGTTTGATGCTTTAATAATGAGTACTAACCCCAAGGGATGTTTGATGCTTTAATACCAATTAACGTCGGAGCGGGATAATGATTATCCTACAGGCTTGGATAACAGAAAAATTTATGGGCAAAGAAAGCAATAAGAAATCCAAAAAGAAACACCGAGAAATTCTCTAGTGCCCAGATTCAGTATTATAAAAACAAAAAAGAAGAAGCTTTTTTCTCTAACCCACAAGCCGAGTTATATAGCTAAAATATTCTTGGGCAATAAGAAATAACTTTACCCTTATAATCACATGCAACTTTTGACATACCCCTAAAAGTATTTCACGTAAAAAATCCTTACAATCGTACACATGCTCCACGTAATAAACTTTGACATTTACTAAAGTAATGCCACTTAGTAGGTTCTTATAACTGCACCACATGAGTACACCATATGACACAATATAAAAGATTTACCAAAATCATTACAATCGAAGAAAAATAAAACACTTACGACAAATAAACAGTAAAATAACCAAAGGAAAATAAACAATGTGTTAACTCCTAGAGGCACAAATAATCTAGAAGGGGGTTGAATAGATATTTTTGAAAGCTTTTGTATTCTTAAGAAAGTCTCCAGATAATAAATTAAGCAAATTAATTTACTTAAGCACAGCGGAATATTTATTTGAGAAAAATCCCTTCACAGTTAAGTGAAATTTTTACTTTTTGAGTTTAGCTGTTATAGTATAAGTCAATCACACGCAGTTAAAATATGTTGCAAAAATATAAGAATAGAAAGCAAATGGACACATAAAATTTTAAGTGGTTCGAAGTATAAAGATCTCCTAGTCCACTCTTCTGCACTACTGGCAGGAAATCCACTAAAGAACTCCTATTGACAGGTAAGTAAATCTTCATTAGGTGTTTCTTAAGCGAGTCACGTTCAGTGAACTTATTCTCTAATAAGCACCTACATACTTGTTTTAGAGTCTCAATACAAATGATTATGAAATCAATCATCCTCTTCGAAAGAGCAAGCATAGTATGTACTAATTTATCCGGATTTACTAATCCCTATTTTAGTGATCTTATGATTAGAAAATTTTTAGTTTTGAGCTATCTTGAATTTATATCTCATTAGCATAATCAACATTATGATTTTAAAAGCATTGCTACAAAATTATACGTTTATTTATTTAATCAATTCAACCAATTAATCATGAATAAAGAAATTTCCTGAAATAAATTTTTTATTAATAAATGAATAAGATTACAAAGTATATTCTTATCACATAAACATGTGATTGGCTTGACGGAATACTACTTTCAATCTCTCATTTGCCCTAAAGCCAATCGCCCTTAATATCTAATACACATCTTCTTTAAATGACGATCGTACTAATACTGAGAAAATACTTTGGTTAATAGATCTGTAATGTTATTCCGAGAGTCTACCATCTCTATGGTGTCCTCTCATCTTTCAATAATTCCTCTAATTAAATGAAAGTGCTACAATACATGTTCGAATTTCAGAAAAGACCTAGGTTCCTCAACGAATTAAATTCTTTTAATGCTACCTAGAACCATTTCAAGTTATGTAATGAACTTGATCAGCCAAATAATCTCCTTTGCAGCTATACTTATAGCTATATACTATATCTTTATCACTAGATCAATAACTCTTTGCTACTTAAAACTTTTTCAATTTACTGCACCACCGTTTAAGGTAATCATATAACCTAAAATAGATTTGTTGTTGTCTTGGTCAGTTTGAAAACCTGAGTCTGTATAGCCCTCTAGTTTTTTAAATCAGACATATAATTCGAAACTCTTTTATAATATTCTTCTCAAGGATTGAACTGATATATTCTTATTATACATAAGCAACATCATGTCTAGTGCATATCATCTCATATATGATAAATCCTATTACCGAAACGTAAGGTGTCTTACTCATGCAATCTCTCATTTCTGGTGTCTTTTAGGGACATTTTCTGGAAGAGATTTACTCCTTGGCTCAACATGAGCTTCACTAGGAGTTTTACCATACTAAACATCTTTATCATCGAATCAATGTAGGTTCATTGGGTCAAATCGAGCATCCCTTACGTTCTATCTCTATAGACATTTATCTCCAATTGTAGGATGCTACTCCCAAGTCCCCATAGAAAAATGTTTAGATAACCACATCTTTACTGATTGTAGAATCAGTATGTCATTCCTTATCAGTAATATATCAACATATAATATTAGGAATGTCAGAGTGCTCCCACTTACCTTCTTATAGACACTTAGTTCATCCTTATTTTTGATCAAATCAAACTCTTTTGATTGTCTCATCAAAACGAATGTACCATTTCTGATAAGCTTGCATCAATCTATAATTGGATTGTTGTAGCTTACATACTTGATTTACTCCATAATTTGAAACAAATTTCTCTGGCTGTATCATAAATACATACATCCTCAATTGAGAAATAACGTCTCCACGTCCATTTGCGAGATCTCATATAGTAAGCTAAAACTACAAGCAAAATTTGAATGGGCTTAAGCATTTATATCAGTAAAAAGTTTTATTATAGTCAACTATTTGACTTTGTTTGAAACCTTTTTATCATTAGTCGGGTCTTATAGGTCTTTATCTTGCCATCTGCCCAAGTTTTTCTCAAAAGACTTATTTCAAATTTTATGGTCAACAATCATTTCTCTGAGTTACTACTACTCATTCCTAATCGTATATTACTAGATCATGATCCACTACAATATGTACCTCTTCATCATTATCCATAATGAAACTATAATACCTTTCAGGTATCATAGATACTCTTTCAGATTTACGAATCAATTGTGGTACATTAGATTCTTCTACTTGAACAGTTTTCTTCATTTGATATATAATGTTTTGTAATTCTTAAACTTCTTCAAGATTTATTTTACTCTCACTAACCCCTTCAAGGATAAAAACTCATTTTTCTAAGAAGGCAATGTATTTTAATAAACACATTTTAATTAGTAGTATTATAGAAGTAATATCCTAAACTCTTTTTAGGATATCTCACAAATTTGTACTTGTCAGATCTTGTCCCAAACTTATCATTCTCAAATCTTTTTGACATAAGTTGGACAACTCCAAATCTTAACATACGTAAAACTTGGTTTTCTCCCTGTTCATAACTCATATGGAGTCTTAAGGATGAAAATGGAAGGTACCTTGTTTAGCAAGTATGTTGCCATTTCTAAGGCATAACCCAGAAAGATACTAAGAGATTGGTAAAACTCATCATAGATCATTACCATGTCCATTGTGAGAAAATACCATTTTTCTGAGATGATCTAAAAACTCACTGCTTAAGTATTCACTTCCGATCTAATCGAAGAACTTTAATACTTTTGTCAGTTTATTTCCCTACTTCACTTATAAATTCTTTGAACTTTTCAAACGATTTGAATTTGTATTTCATCAAATATATATATCAAAATCTAAAATTATCAATGAAAGTAATGAATGAATACCCTCATCTTGTAAATGTTGTCATAGGTCCGCACATAACTGTGTGCACCAATTCTAATAACTCTGTCTCCATGTTCACTAAATGAAGATTTATTCATTTTATCCTTGAAACAAGATTCACAAGTAGTATATAATTTATAATCAAATGGCTCTAAAAGCCCATCTTTATACAACTTGTTTAGTCTTGTTTCATTAAAAATGACTTAGTCTACAGTGCTATATGAAGGTATGATTCACATCATCTCTTTTTCGTTTAGTTTGTTCAATTTAAAAAATATTTTCATGTAAGTAAAATGCAAAGTCCATCAAGTTATCAATCAGTTCAAAATGAAATATTATCATTATAAATAGAACAACGATAGTTCTTTTATTATAATGTCAAAATCTTCCTTGTCAACACAAGGAACATATGTAATGTTTCTTACAAGAACTGGAACATAGTAATAACTTACTAACTTAATAGACTTACTCGTACGCAATACTAAACTATAAGTTCCTATGGCTAATGTAATAACCTTTGCAGCATTCCCCACACACATGATTAATTATCCTTTGTTTAACTTTATACTTCTGTTTTGCCTTTGCATGGGATTGCATATGTGAGAACTACAACCGATATCTAATGCCTAAGTAAAATTTTGACTTACAGAAAGATTTATTTCATGAACAAACCTTTATCTGTAGCTGAAGCTTCACCAAGCTTCTTTTGCTTAGCTACTACAAGATACCTATTGCAGTTTCTCTTCTAATGTCCTGACTTATTTCAATGAAAACAAACTTCTTTGCTCTCATGGTCACTTTTCTTTTTGTCCTTAGAAGGTGCATTTCCTTTTGCCTTCTTCTATTATGACTCCTCAGAAAAACCTTTGGCCCTCTTCCACTTCTAGAAAGATTCATCTACTAGTAAGATTTGGTCTTTCTTGGAAGGAAAGTGACTCTCAACAGTCTTCAACATGTTAAGCAAATTAGACAAGCTAACATCTAACTTATTCATGTTGAAGTTTACAACAAATTGTGAAAATGAGTCAGTGAGTGACTACAAGATCAAATCTTGACTCAACTCTTCATCAATGAAAAAAATCCAGTTATCCCAATTGATCATTTTTAGAACACGAGTCTATACTATAGTGTTATTGGTCATTTTAGATCGAAATAGCTCCATAGATATCTAATATCTGGTTAACCTACTTTGCTCACCATACAACTCTTAAAGGTGAAGCAATATAGTAGGCGCATATCTATTTTCTCGTGTTGATGTTGTAACACGATACTCATGGAGGCCAACATGATGCACTGAGCCACCTTTACATCATCTTGCTACTTCTAAAAGTAGCAAACTCTTCCTCAAAGGCATTGTCTGCAACGTTTACAATGATAGGCAAATTAAGGACATTTGCTAGCTTTTCAGCAGTGAAAATTATTCTAACATTTGTTAACCAATCCGAACAATTCAGTTTGATTAACTTATTAGCATCCATTATGCTCCGTAGTGTTAGTAAATTAGGCATAACAAAATTCTTTAAGTGTTTTTTTTAATAACAATATTAATATGCATTCATTTTATCAATCATCAAGTTAATTAGGTCTTTATTTAAAATGATATCTCCCACTATTTTTATTAAACTATACAACTCTCTATTAAGTATTTGATGCTTTATTGTCCTATCATGTTAGAAGGCGACAGTTGATATTTTTTATATCTTTGATCATTACAACTTAATATTGTTTATCTTGTGGGGTTTGTTATTAATTGCCCCATCATGTTAAGCACGAACACACACACACACACACACACACACACACACACACATATATATATATATATATATATATATATATATATATATATATATATATATATATTATTTTATATGTGAAACATGTTTCATAATATATAATATATACATTATTAGCATGCATATATAGATACTATAATCTACTTGAATTGATTATGAACTTTATTCTAGTTTGGTTCACTTAAGCCACCAAGTGAACTAAAAGGTCAAACCTAGGGTGTAAGAATAAAATATGAATATAACTATTACATTCATAAACCCAGACTCCAATACAAACGGGTCTTCAATGCTTACCGCTCTTCGGCTTTAATACTTCAAGTAAATCTAACTATTCCTATTACAATCTATTTTCATAAAACAGAAACTTTGATCAGCAGTCAAGGGAAAATATATAGGAGGGAGATATAATTTACATTAGAAAATTAAAGAGGCAATGTATGCAAACCCCTTTATATAAACCCATTCATTCAGACATCTACATATAATTAAATCCAATTATATTGGTCTAAGTCCATAATCAATTCCTTGTATTATGATATATATCAATATTTCATTTATATCATACATATCATCATATGCATCATTCATCTCATGAATAAAAACCATTCTATATATATATATTGATATCATTTAATGGGCAATTAAAGTTGCATGAAATTTAATTTCAAGTTTAAAATAAATTCTTTATTTTAATTATAAAATCATCAAAATAAACCTTTTATTTTAATTTCAAAAACTACATAAAAATTATAAAGTTGGATAATTCTAAAATGTAGCGCCTGTGACGTCCCCAAATCCAGGTCCCTTGAACCTCTGATTCGGTGCTCACGTTCCAACACTTAAACAACATTCATAAACTTAACATTCAATATCTAGCAAAAAATACATCATTTGTTATTTTGCAAAATGTACCATCATCCCATGTTCTATTAACCTTAACTACAATACAATTACCTGATAATAAAAAAGGTTTATAGTTACACCAAACATATTAATAATAATAACAATTTATTCTATGAGTTTTATTCACCTACCTTTCCTTTTCCTTTTTCTTTATATGAGCACCCGGGCTTAGCTGAAAAATGTTCATGACTTAGCAAGGGTGAGCAGCTACTTTTCTTAACAAGTTTAAATAAGTAATGAATGATATATCATGAATGAACAAGAATCAACTTACGAATACTTCAACAATATATAATTGTGAAGGCATAAAACATACAAACGATATTTAATAAAAGACTGGTTTTAGAATATTTATTGGTGAAATGGCCACTAAGGACCTAGAACATCTTAGAGGAATTAACAGTCATTCAACTGAATTTCATAAAAGTATTTAACAATCACCATAACTGTAAATACTTAAACATGATACTCAAGGGGATCAGTGTTGGTTTGTAATATCCATGAACATGCAATTAAATTACACAATAGCAGAGGAAGCATGGTAAAATCAGAATTTAAAATTTTACAAACCATAACCAGGATTGACCTTTATACATAACTATTAATTAACAAGGAGATAAAGAATTATACACTTGTAGATTCTAGATTTTCACATGTACGTGTTCAACTCCAAATTCCTTTGTGTTCTCTTTGAATTTCACCGATTAGATTCTTTTGATCAACGTTAGCCATCCAACTATTTGGCCTCTAGAGGTGATCCACCAAGGAAGAATAAGGATTTAAGAAATGGGTGATGGTAAACCCTAATTTTCTCACTCTTTTAATTTTTTATATCTAGAGAACTTGTGAGTACTCTCATAAAACTTATGAAAATATATGTAACCCCAATCTATAATAAGATTTCTCTTATTTATAGATATAGTCAACCCTCCTAATACCTTTAGGAATAAGGTTTTAATTAAACTCCTAATCTAATTAGGAACTAATATAAGAATACTCTTATTAGTTAATTCCTAAACCATTTATGAGCTAAACAATAATAATAATAATAATAATAATAATAATAATAATAATAATAATAATAATAAGTCCCATCTTATTAAATTATAATTAGTATTTCCAAAATAATAATTAAATATTAAGCTATTTAATTTAATCTATCACCATAATATAAATTAAATATATTTAATCTATTCTTACGATTATGTCATTTACTTCTTAAATAAATATTTTTCTTTTGTGGTGTGACCATTTAGGTTCTCCATATTAAATCGATTGTAGTATAAATCAATTAGAACAATTCTAATCTTATTTAAATAAATAAATTAAAATATTTAATTCATTTAAATAAATAATATTTATTGCACAATAAGGGTAAACCCCTTTAGCGATCAACGACTTTCCAAATAATATAGGTTTCAACATTTAATCATAAAAGAACCTTTTAGTGAATAGTTGTCGTATAATTCAAATCTTTTGCCATACAATATTCCAATCACATATAAGACATGGATTTACTGGCAAGTCTTATTTTATTTGATCATATGCATTTCGATTCTCAAATGCACAACTCTATTTAATGTAAATTAAAAACTCCTTTCTAATTTTCATTCAGCCTTGACCAATGACTACTGAGTTGTCATTTATCGAATCACATAGAACATTCTCTCCTTTTACTAGAAGTGGTAGATTCTTTATTGACCATTCACATATCTCCATGTACAACTTATTATAACAAAGCATACCTTTTGATATACCTTAAAGGTCTCCAGGGACATGTCAAAGTATAACTTATCATACACAAGATACTATGACGATCTCAAGTCCAAGGATCACTTGTACTACTATCACATTTGGAATTCATATTGATAACCAAGTAAAACCCCATTAGGTATTCCTTTAGCGAGTCATGTTCAGTGAACTTATTCTCTAATAAGCACCTACATACTTGCTTTATTGTCTCTCCATAAATGATTATGAGATCAATTATCCTCTTCATAAGAGCAAACATAGTATGTAGTAATCTATCTGGATTCACTAATCCCCAATTTTAGTGATCCCACGATTTGAAACAATTTTAGTTTTGAGCTATCTTGAATTTAGATCTCATTTGCATCATCATCATCATGATTCTAAAAGCACTGCTAAAAAACGATGAGTTTATCACAATTAATATCAACAATTAAATATGGATAAATAAAATACATTTGTATAAATAAATTTTTATTAATAAACAAATAAGATTACAAAGTATATGCAATATCACATCAAATATGATTGGCTTGTGTGCATACCACTTTCAATCAGTCCTCTTGTACTCAATGTATATATACATAACATTCAGAAATCTTATGCACAAATCGAATTCCCAATAAAAATACCCCGTTATAAAGGTTATTTTACTCAGTCTTATTATAAGAGTCTGCACCAACTATGGTTTGAATATACTTGCAAAAATATTCAAGTTAATGAATTCTTACATGCGATGTCTAGCAGAAATAATTGGCATAGACTTATTTCTTAAACAGTTCATATTTAAAACAAATCATATTAACAAATGCAATGTCTAGCCGAAATATCAACTTTAAGATACTAGCACAGTGAAAACAAGTTCAGGTTTATGAAACTTACATAATGAAACGAGTTTGGGTTTCAAAATAATTTGCATGTTTCGCTGACTACTGCTAATGAACTTACATTAACTTTCTTTGAATGATCTAATATTAATAACATTGATATACCAATTAGTATATCAAATATCGGTTTATTTTGCGATAATAATCTTCCTATACATCCACAAATCATTTATCACTTAATCAAATAATTAAATATTTAATTATATATTAAACACTTAATAATATTATCCACCTTGATAATATTTGAACCACTTACAAATATTATTAATTATTTAATAATATTTTAATTATTTACAAATATTTTTAACCATTTAATAATAACTTAACTATTTATAGATATTATTAATTATTTAATAATATCTTAATCACTTACTAATATTATTAACCATTTAATAATAGTTTAATCACTTAATCATTTTGAACACTTATTAATATTTTATATATTATTTAATAATATTTTAATCACTTAATAATATTATTAATCTTTTTAATAATATTTTACTCTCTTACTAATATTAATAATATCTTAACCATTTATAAATATTTTAATCATTTAATAATATCTTAATCACTTACTAATATAATTAATCACTTAATAATATTTTAATCACTTAATAATATTATTAATCTTTTTAATAATATTTTACGCTCTTACTAATATTAATAATATCTTAATCATTTATAAATATTATTAATCAATTAATAATATTTTATTTACTAACTAATATTATTAATTATTTAATAATAATTTAATCATTTTCTAATACTATTAATCATTTAATAATATTTTAATCATTTTCTAATACTATTAATCATTTAATAATATTTTAATCATGTTCTACTATTATTAAGCATTTAATAATATTTTACTAATTTTTTAATATTATAAATTATTTAATAATATTTAAATTATTTAAATTGGTCCCATAATAATATTAATTAATTTATACATTTTATAACCCGTTTTGGACTCAACAGACCCAACTTGACCCGTATCACATGACCCAACTCAACCCAGCTTAATAAATTAATTTTCAAAAACAATCCGGACCGGCTTTGCAGCACCCAGTTGGGAACTAGCGCTACAACGCTGTTGGGCAGAATCCTATTTTTCATTTTTCTTAACTTTTTCAATTTTTGGTCTTTTGATTCAATCTTCCATAAAACACTCAAAAGATATTCGATTGAGTTCAAATTTGGTTTGTTGACTTACTAATTTTTTGTTCTTCACAATTTCATGAATCGATCAACTTTTTAAAAATATTTTGGACACCAAAATCATGATCAAACTCATTAAACCAACTAGGATTTTGAAAATCGACATAGTTTGATAGAAAAATCATTACACCTTCGTTTTAACATATTTTTCAATTGTTTAAATTAGGTTATCTTTATAACACATAGATCTACCATAGAAAATACATAGATCATAAAAATAACTCACACATTTCAAACCACATGTCATCAACTTAGACATTAAACTAGAATTTTACTTCAAATCTTGCTTATATGGAATTTTTTCTCATCCTTTCATATACTAACCATGTTAATACACATATCATGCATCTTTGATAATAGATATTCATAAATTATCTTGATCTACCATCATCGATTTTAAAAATATAGGTTTTGAAAACATAACTACAAATTATACTTCCAAAATAGGGTTTTGACCATAAAACAGCAAGTAACACATATAGATCATATAATTCACATATACTCCATCACAAATCCACCATTATATCTTCGGAACTCACCATAGTTCCTCTTCACATAATTTTTCTCACAACCAAACATGAAAAAATTATTCTAAAGCTTTAAATTACAATAATAACTAAAGATTTAAATGATAGAACACTTTTAAACCTTCGTGATCTTGAAACTCTTTTTCTCCTCTGATCCTTAAGCTCCACTCGATAACTCCTATAGCAACCCTATTAATGATCTAGCTGAAAGTAGTATGCCCTCAAGCCAATCACATTTGATATGATAAGCATATACTTTGTAATCTTGTTCATTTATTAATAAAAAAATCAAGGCATTTCTTTATTCATGATTAATTACTTGAATTAATCAAATGGATAAACCCATAGTTTTCGAGCAATGCTTTTAGAACCATGATGAGGATCATGCTAATGAGATCTAAATTCTAGATAGCTCAAAACTAAAATTGTTCCTAATCGTTGGATCACTAAAATGAGGATTAGTGAATCCGGATAAATTAGTACATACTATGTTTGCTCTTATGAAGAGGATGATTGATCTCATAATCATTTGTGTAAAGACACTAAAGCAAGTATGTAGGTGCTTATTAGAGAATAAGTTCACTGAACGTGACTCGCTCAAGGAACACCTAATGGAGTCTTACTTGTCTGTCAATAGGAGTTCCTTTTGTGAGAGTAGTACAAGTGATCCTTGGACTTGAGATCATCATAGTATCTTGTGTATGATGAGTTATATTTTGACATATTGCTTAAAAGCTTTAGGGTGTATCAAAGGGTATGACTGGATATAATAAGTCATGCATGGAGATAGGTGAATGATCAACAAAGAATCTACCACTTCTAGTAAAAGAAGGGAATGTCCTATGCGATTCGATAAATGACAAATCAGTAGTCCTTGACCAAGGCATAATGGAAATTAGAAAGTAGTTTCTAATTTACATTAATTAGAGTTATTCATTTAAGGATCGAAATGCATATAATCAAATAAAATAAGACTTGACAGTCATACCATGTCTTATATTTGATTGGGACATTGTGAGGTAGAAAGATTGAATTGTACGGTAACTATTCGCTGAATAGGTTCTTTTGTGATTAAATGTTGAAATCTATATTATCTGGAAAGTCGTTGATCGCTAACGGGGCTTACCCATATTATGGAATAAATATTATTTATTTAAGTGAATTAAATAGTTTAATTTATTTATATAAATAAGATTAGAATAGTTCTAATTAATTTATTCTATAACCGGTTTAATATGGAGAATCTAAAGGGTCACACCGCAAAAGAAAAATAATTATTTAAGAAGTAAATGGCATAATTGTAATAATAAATTAATTATATTTAATTTATACTATGGGGATAGAATAAATTAAATAGCTTAATATTTATTATTTAGTATTTTAGAAATACTAATTATAAATTAATAAGAGGAGTCTTATTATTATTATTACTATTATCATTATTATTTAGTTTCTAAATGGTTTAGGAATTAATTAATAGGAGTACTCTCATAATTAATAATTAAGTTCCTAAATAGTTTAGGAATTACAATTATTATATTAAATTAATTAAGTTCCTAATTAGATTAAGAGTTTAATTAAAAACTCTATTCCTAGAGGTGTTAGGAGGGTTTACTAAATCTATAAATAAGAGAAGTCTTATTATGGATTAAGGTTATACACATACACTTCCATAGGTTTTGGTAGAGTACTCACATATTCTCTAGAGAGAGAAAACTAGGGTTTGCCATCACCCACTTCTTGAATTATTATTATTCCTTGGTGGATCACCTCTAGAGGCCAAACACTTGAGTGGCTAACGTTGATCATTGGAATCCAATCGGTGAAATTCAAGGAGAACGCGAAGGATTTAGAGGTGAACTTGTACCCGTTGAAGCTTTGAGTTTTACAAGGGTATATTTTTAACTTTTTCTTTATTAATTAATAATTGCGCATAAAGGTCGATCCTGGATTATGGTTTGTAAATTTTTAAATTTGATTTTACTATGCTTCCGCTATTTTGTGCAATTTGATTGCGTCTATGAGTTTTACAAACCAACACTAGCTCATAAGCTCACAAAGTTCTCTAGCTCTCTAACTTTCTCAAGTACTCTCTCAACTTTCCTTTCTCTCTTACTTGGTGACTGAGGTGAAATGAAACAAACTCTTAATAGCTTTGGTGGAGGGTTCCTTTTATAGACTTTCATAAACTTGATTAACAATTACTAACCCACTAGCATTTGTCAAATCTGGGTTTACTGTAGTTGCTGAAAAACTTTTGCACTTAAAAAAAAATCAACAAGCAAGCTTCACATCCTAAGTGGGACCCTTCCCCCATTTTCAACCCTATGGCCATTTTCCAACCAATTTTCTTTTTATATCATATATATTCATATATACATTCATATATGTATATATGAATCACCAATACATACACACATTGGGCTCTTGTATTAAATTTATTTGGGTTTCTAGTTTACTTTGCTTCGGTCATCAATTTACTTAATATTTGAGCTACTAATTAAATCACATAAGACTTACCACATTAGGCTCATTTAATAAACACATTAGTTTAAATATATAATTCAATTAAACTTGTTATTTAAAAGTCATTTGGGCTACATGATCGGGTTAGATTATAAAACACTAACACGCTTTCAATTACAAACATGTTAGGCTTAATCCATTAAAATCCTTGGGCTTATTTAATTCAATTCACTACATGGCTTCCCCTATATTACCTTCTTGGACTTCCTTTGATTAATGTTTGGGCTAGTCCACTAGTCATTAACTTTATTACTTGAACTCTTCATTACTCACACAAATAAATTACTTGGTGATTATTATATTCTTATTTGTCATTCAAGGACAACATTCAAGTTTTATGATCTCATCACATAAGCTTATCCTGCTTCTCATTCATAAATTTAGTTAATTTTTCATCTCGGCTTTCCTTTTCGTTCTTTAGTTAATTCCAATTATTGAAACTAACTAACCTATATAATTCTCATCACATACATTTATACATACATAGCATAATTTCACACATCATATTTTCTAAAAGAAAATTTTAATTCATATTTAAATTTATAATTATGATTTTTAATGACACATAAAATTTTTGGTCATTACAGTGCCCAGGCGCTGCAAATTAATACAAACTCAACGCCCCTGTGCTATAAAGCAGTGTAAAGGCAGCGCTTCGACACTGGGATGAAAATTCGCACAGTTCATTCCAGTTTCGTGAATCTAACTTTCAAAACACGATTTTTGCTTCTTGTTTTCAAAAAACATGATTTTATACAACAAATTATACCTAATAAATTATTCTGAACACATACTTATACATATACAGAATCAAAACAATTAATAATTCGCATAAGTTTGGCTCTTGATGCCACTGTTAGATTGTAAACATAATACATACATACAATCTCATTGATGTAAAGCAATGGAAGCAGGCATAAATCATATTTAAAAATTTTTACAAATTAAATTCTAGGATCTTTCTTATGTAATACTTATTAATTGAGGAATGATAAAAGATTATACATTTATAAAAAATTAACCTTTAATCATGTACGAGTTCACCTCCCTTTAATGAAAGTAGTTTTGATATTATGTAATATGTAATTTGTAATCTTATTCATTTATTAATAAAAATTTATTTATACAAAGGTATTTTTTTTATCCATATTTAATAGATGACATTAATTATGATAAACACATAGTTATTGAGCAATGCTTTTAGAATCATGATGATGATCATGCTAATGAGATCTAAATTCAAGATAACTCAAAACTAAAATTGTTCCTAATCGTGGGATTACTAAAATGGGAATTAGTGAATCCGAATAGATTAGTACATACTATGCCTGCTTTTATGAAAAAGATGATTGATCCCATAATCATTTGTGTAGAGACACTAAAGCAAGTATGTACGTGCTTATTAGATAATAAGTTCATTGAACATAACTCGATCAAGGAATACCTAATGGGGTTTTATTTGTCTGTCAATAGGAGTTCCTTTTGTAATAGTAGTACAAGTGATCTTTGGACTTGAGATCGTCATAGTATCTTGTGTATAATAAATTATATTTTAACATATTCTTTAAAACCTTTAGGGTATATCAAAGGATATGTTTGGATATAATAAGTTGTACATAAAGATACGTGAATAATCAACAAAGAATCTACCACTTTTAGTAAAAGAAGAGAATGTCTTGTGCGATTCGATAAATGACAACTCAGTAGTCCTTAGCCAAGGCAGAATGAAAATTAGAATTTAGTTTCAAATTTTCATTAATTAGAGTTATTCATTTGAGAATCGAAATGCATATAATCTAATAAAATAAGACTTGACAGTAATACCATGTCTTATATTTGATTGGGACATTGTGAGGTAGAATGATTGAATTGTATAATAACTATTCACTGAATAAGTTCTTTTGTGATTAAATGTTAAAATCTATATTATCTAGAAAGTCGTTGATTGCTAAGGGGGCTTACCCTTATTATGGAATAAATATTATTTATTAGAATAAATTAAATAATTTAATTTATTTATATAAATAAGATTAGAATAGTTCTAATTAATTTATTTTATAACTGGTATAATATGGAGAACCTAAATGGTCATAATGCAAAAGAAAAATAATTATTTAAGAAGTAAATGACATAATCAAAATAATAAATTAAGTATATTTAATTTATACTATGGGGATGAAATAAATTAAATAGCTTAAAATTTGTTATTTAATATTTTAAAAATACTAATTATAAATTAATAAGAGGAGTCTTATTATTATTATTACTATTTTTATTATTATTTAGTTCCTAAATGGTTTAGGAATTAATTAATAAGAGTACTCTCATAAATGATAATTAAATTTCTAAATGGTTTAAGAATTGTAATTATTATATTAAATTAATTAAGTTCCTAACTAGATTAAGAGTTTAATTAAAAAATCATATTCCTAAAGCTGTTATGATGGTTGACTATATTTATAAATAAGAGAAGTCTTATTATGGATTAGGGTTACATACACTTCCATAAATTTTGAGAGAGTACTCACAAGTTCTCGAGATCTAAAAAATTAGAAGAGAGAGAAAACTAGGGTTTGTCATCACCCATTTCTTGAATCTTTATTCTTGCTGGGTGGATCACCTCTAGAGGCCAAAAACTTGGGTGGCTAACATTAATCTAAGGAATCTAATCGGTGGAATTTCAAGAGAACACGAAGAAATTGGAGTTGAACACGTATATGTGGAAAGCTAGAATCTACAAGGGTATAATTCTCTATCTTCTTCTTGTTAATTAATAGTTATGTATAAAGGTCGATCCTGAATTATGATTTGTAGTAAAAAATTTAAATTCTGATTTACCATGCTTTCGCTGCTTATATGTAATTTGATTACCTGTTCATGGATTATTACAAACCAACTGTGACATCAAAAGCCCAACTTTATGCAAGTTATTAATTATTTTGATTCTATATATGTACGAGTATGTGTTTAGAACAATTTAATGGGACATACATGTTGTATAAAATCATGGGTTTCGAAAACAATTGAAAAAATCGTGCTTTGATGAACAAATAATCAAAATCGCGATTATAGGAAAAATTGCAAAAACTAGATTCAGGGCTGAACGCTAGGGTGCTCAGATTGAACGCCGGGGCGTTTAGAGTTCTGTTTTAAATGTCGGGGCGCTCACTTGAACACCGGGGCATACAAAGCAGAATTTTTCTATTTATTTTTTCCTTCAGCTTTTCAAAAGTTTTAAAATAAATGGTTATTTTACATGGTTTTATAATTAAAATAAAGAGTTATTTTAAATATGAAATTAGATTTTACGCAACTTTAAATTACCAATTAAATGATATCAATTCATATATGGAATGATTTTAATTTCATGAGATAAATATTATTTATTGATACATATGGTGATATGTATGATAATAAAATGAATTGATTATGGACTATTGACCAATATAATTGGATTTATTTTTATGGATACATGAATGAATGAGTATTTATAAATTGGGTCTGCATACCTCGCATTTTCTAATTTTTCTAATATAAATTATATCTCCTTCCTATGTACTTTTCCTTGACTGTTGATCAAGGTTTCTATTTATTGTAAACAGTTGTTTAATAGGTTAGTTAGAATTAATTGAATAATTGGAGTCAAGGAACAAGTAGCGTTTGAAGACCCATTTGTAATGAAACCCGGGTTTAAATATAATGGTTATATTTAATTTTATTCTTGCACCCTAGGTTTGACCTTTTGGTTCACTTGGTGGCTCTAATGAACCAGACTAGAATAAAAGTTCATAATCAATTCAAGTAGAATATAGTATTTTATATGTGCATGATTAATATATATTTATAATATATTATCCAAACATGTTTCACATGTTAAATAATATGATGCGTATTTTATATATATATATGTGTGTGTGTGCACTAAACAAGATGAGCCAAATAATAACAAACCCTTCAAGGTAAATTATATTAAGTTGTAACATATAAAGATATTTGGAATATCGAACGTTGCCTTCTAGCATGATAAAACGATAAAGTATCAAATACTCAATATAAGTTTGTTGTGCACACATAAGGCTTATAGCGATTATTTGAAATGTTGTTTTATCACATTAGATGCTTATAAAGGAATTGAGCATCATTGTTTTGTTGTGCACATACAAGGGAAATATTTTTCTCTTAACTTATATGGAAGTACAAGGTTGGACTTAGCTTAGATAATTTTGATTTGGATGTGCACACACATGATCATAATAATCTAAGAACCAAAATATAAGGACTTACATATTGATGTAATTGACAAGGAGTTGTCTACCTATTGAATAAATTATAGTTTGTTGTGCACACACAAGACTATATTTATGATAATAGGATCCTTATCTCACTAGCAAATCTTTAATTAGATTTGTCGAACTACATAAAGAGGGTAATATAGTTTAATGAAAAATAGTGAGAGAATACCAATTTAAATAAAGACTTAATTTATTTTGGTAATTAATAAAATGAATGTATGCCAAAATGTTATCTTTTTCATATACAGAATTTTACAAATGTCAAACTCACTATCCCTGCGTAGCATACTTGATGCTAACAAACTGGTCAGACCGAATTACATGGACTGGGTAAGGAATTAGAGAATTGTTCTAACTTCTGAAAAGCTTTCCTATGTCCTAAATTCACCTATCCCTGCAACTGTTTTAGAAAATGCTTCTGAGGAAGAAGTTGCTACTTTTAAGAAGTGGCAAGATGATGCAGTTATGGCTCAATGCATCATGCTTGCATCTATAACTAACAAGTTTCAGCGTCAGCACGAAAAGATGGATGCTCCTACTATACTGCTGCACCTTAAAGAACTTTATGGTGAGCAAAGTAGGACTGCTAGATAGGAGCTTTTTCGATCTTGGATGACCGAGGACACTATTGTTGAGACTCATGTCCTCAAGATGATCAATCTAATTAAACAACTTGGATAGTTAGGGTTTGTGATGGATGGGGAGTTGAGCTAAGATTTGATCTTGCAGTCACTCCTTGACACCTTCTCACAATTTGTTGTGAATTTTCACATGAATAAGTTGGACGTTAGCTTGTCTGAGTTACTGAACATGTTGAAAACTGTGAAGGGTCACTTCCCATCTAAACAGAACACAACCTTGTTGGTAGATGATTCTTCTAAGAAAAAGAAAAGGCCCAATGGAACTTCTCAAAAGAATAACTCCAAAAAGGCTAAGGGCAAGGCAAAAGTAAAGGACAATAAGAAGGCAGATCCAGATAACAATGAAATGTGCTTCCATTTCAATAAGTCGAGTCACTGAAAAAAAACTGTAAAAAGTATATTACAAGTTTAAAATAGAAGAAGCTTGGAGTAGTTTCTGTAAGACCCCGAATTTTATGAAATATAAAATTTAATTTTTCTTCATATATATTTTTTCATGAAACAGTAAGTGGTTAAATTGACGAAATTGAAAGTTAAGGATGTTATGTGCAAATTTTATTTTGTCGGACAATATTCGTTTGGTCGGGGAATATTCGTGTCATACGACGGCGCCGAAATAACTAATTATTGGTGGACCCCAAAACGGAATATTTGTCGGATATAGAAAACGACAGAAGTAACCTTTCTAAATAAAAATAGTCAACGGTGTTAATTGTTAAAATACCGGTAATAAAAGAATAGTAGCATACGGTAATTTATGGTATTTTACTGTAGTATGCGGTACTCTACAGTAGCACACGGTATTGCACAGTGTCTCATATTATTGACACCGTAACTGTTACGCATCATTTCATCGATAATTGTCACTACATAATATTTTATATTATCAATTCAATTATTGTTGCTACACAGTATTTTGCATTATTAATTTAATAATTGTCATTACACTGTATTTTATATCATTGAGTCAATAATTGTTGCTGCACTGTTTTTAAAATTATTGAACCTAATAATTGTCACAGTAGCAAATATACTGTAATTTATATTATTAAATTAATAAAAATATGTAACGTGTTTCTTACATTATTGTGGTAACATTATTTTATATGTTGGACTCACAGGAAGAATAAATAAATAAATAAATAAAAAATAAAATAATTAATTTTACTATTTGTAATAGTAACGTGAATAGTAACGTGAATAGTGACGTGAATAGTAACGTGAATAGTAAGAAACATGTGGACCCATTGGTGGGGCCCACATGGTTGGTGAAGAAATTGAAGAAGGATTTTTGCACGAGGCTGCTGGCTGCTGAAATTTTCAGCACGCACGCCAGCCACCTACTCCCACCTACCATGCATAGTAACTTCTTTTCTCCTATAAATAGCTTGCTCAGCTGAATAGAAAAATCACACCTAAAACATAGAATTTTTCTATAAGAATTTTATGAGTTTTCTTTGAGAATAGTAAGGTTATTTTGAGTGTTTAAAAGCCAAAAGGAGTGCAGAAAATTTTCAAGTAAGTCTTTTATTAAAGAGTAGTAATTTCATAAATTCCTATTTTTCACGGTATTCATAAATCTTCCTTTAGAAGACTCTTCTTTAAGAAGATTCATTTTTAAAAGCTTTCTTTGGAAGATTTATTTTGAAATATTATTTTAAAAACTATTTTAAAGTAGTTATATTATACTACAAAAATTATGTTAAATATATATAATTTTGATAGTTCATATTATACGAATTATCATACACTTTGAAATTTATATGTGGTAATTACTAATTTTATTATAAATATATAGGTTGATCAATCTCATTTTTATCAATATCCAGTCACCAGATAAGGTAAGAAATGTCATTTTTTTTTACACTCTTGAACTTGCTACGGTAAGGGATATTATTTTCTTTCATACTCCTAAATCGAAACTTATTATGGAATTATTGCTTCTATAATTCCTGAAAATATTATATGTTCCATAATAGTTGAACTTCATTATTTCAACTGAACATTCCTATTTTCTGAACCTTTCTATTGAACTGTAACCGTTATTCTGAACTGTGGATCTTGAATATCATTTTTAAATTTCACTCCACATCATGTTGACAATTTGGACATTATTTGAATCTGCACAAAGTAAACTTTCGATATTTATTGTTTATCCTATGTTCTTCTGTTCATCAATTGTCTCACTATCATTTGAACTAATCTTCAAGAATCAAGCTGTTGTGAACATCTGTGGCCGGGGGCACAGATGTGATATATTTGTTGAACAGATGATAGGTTAAAAGCGATATAATAGGTTAAAGGCGATACATCTGTTCGGTGTCTTTTATGGCACATGGTGAAAGTTCTCTTTGGCCCGTAGTGCATAGATGAACTGTTGTTTGGTATGATTATGACCAAAGGCTGAATCTGGTTTAATCATGACCGCTGGTACTATCTGTGGCCGGGGGCACAGATGCGATATATTTGTTGAACAGATGTTAGGTTAAAGGCGATATAATAAGTTAAAGGCGATACATCTGTTCGGTATCTTTTATGGCATATATTGAAAGTTCTCTTTGGCCCGTAGTGCATAGATGAACTGTTGATTTGCATGATTATGACCAGGAACTGTGAATTTATATTATCATGACTAATGGTATTTCAGGTGATAAAAGTTGATGATGTTTTTACTAAAAAGAGAAGCGAGTGGACATTATAGTCTACATTATTCTTCTAATAGATTGCTCATTCCGCTGCTATTATTAATCTGAACATTGTTTAAGAATTTAACTGCAGTTTCTGATATAAACCTTGTAGTCTGTTGTATTCTATCAGGAACTCAACTGTTGAAGGCTAATGATAATTTATTCGTCATTATCTTAGTCATGATATTTCTTACTGGGCTATTTGAGCTCACCATTTTGTTCCATTATTTTTCAACAGGAGATGAGAACGTAGCTGGGTCTAGCCGGGGGATGGAGTGAGGGTCCGAGGAATATCTATCCTAGTCTTCACGTGTTGTAAAATAGTGTGGCAATAATAGTGAAGACTTAGTTGTGTATTATTATACACGGTATTGTTGTATGTTGTGCTTTGTTGTAATAATTTTGTTGTAGTCTTTTGACGACTCAAGTTTGGGCTGTGTGGGCCTAGATTTGGGGGCGTCACAGTTTCAACTATAGATCAAGGTTTGTTCATAATTGAAATAAATATTTCTGTAAGTAAAAGTTCTACTTAGGTATTAGATACCGGTTATGGCTCTTACATATGTAATACTATGCAGGGACTAAGCAAAAGTAAAAAGCTAAACAAAGATGAAGTCATCATACGCGTAGGGAATGGAGCAAAGGTTACTGAATTAGCCGTAGGAACTTATTGTTTAGCACTGCCTACGGGCAAGTCCATTAATTTAAATAATTATTATTATGTTTCAATACTTATTATAAACATTATTTTTATTCCTATGTTAGACAATGATGGTTTTCACATTATAATTAAGAATAATAGTTGTTCTATTATAATGATGATGTTTTTTATGGTACTGGTAAATTGCACAATGGACTTTACTTAATTGACTTACAAGCAAATATATTACAAATTGAACAAACTAAGAAAAGAAAAAGAGATAATGTAAATTATACTTTTATATGGCAGTGTAGACTCGGTCATATTAATGAAACTAGATTAAACAAGTTGGATTAAGATGAACTTTTTATCTGATTATAAATCATATCCAACTTGTGAATCTTGTCTCATAGGTAAAATGACCAAATCTTCTTTTAGTGAAAAAGGAGAAAGAGCTATAGAGTTGTTAGAGTTCGTACGCACAAATGTATATGGGCCTATGACAACGCATGCACGAGGAGGTTATTCATATTTTATTACTTTCATTGATGATTATTCAAGATTTAGATATGTGTATTTAATGAAATACAAGTCTGAATCGTTTGAAAAATTTAAAGAATTCAGAAGTGAAGTAAAGAAACAAACTGGCAAGCGTATTAAGATTCTTCGATCAAATCGAGGTGGTGAATACTTAAGCAATTAGTTTATCAATTATCTCAAGAAAAATGGTATAATCTCACAATGGACTCCACCAGGTACACCACAATTGAAAGGAGAAATAGAACATTGTTGTACATGGCTCGTTCCATGATGAGTTTTACCGATCTTTTAGTTTCATTCTAGAGTTATACCCTAGAAACTGCTGCATATCTACTTAACAAGATAACTTTTAAACCCGTCCCAAAGATTTTATATGAGTTATGGACAGGGAGGAAATTAAGTTTTAAGCATATTAAGATTTAGGGTTGTCTAGCTTATGTCAAAAGGTTTGAAAATGATAAGCTAGAGACATGATCAGATAAGTGCAAATTTGTGGGATATCCTAAAGAAAGTTTAGGATATTATTTCTATCATCCAACTGATCAAAAGGTGTTTATTGAGAAACATGCTTTCTTCTTAGAAATGGAGTTTATCCTTGAAGAGGTTAGTGAGAGTAAAATAGACCTTGAAGAAGTTCAAGAACCGTAAAACACTATGGGTCAAAGTGAGATACCTAACCAAGTAACACAACCTAATATACCACAACCTATTCGTAAATCTGGAAGAGTACCAAAGATACCTGAAATGTATGGATTCATCATAGAAGAAGATGACGAGGTACGCATCATAGATGATGATGGTCTATGGACTTACGAAGAGACAATGAGTAGTAAAGACTCAGAGAAATGGTTAACAGCCATGAAATCTGAGATAGACTCCATGTATGAGAATGGTTACTCCACCTGAGGGCATTAAGCCTATTGGGTGCAAATAGGTATTTAAGAGAAAGAATGGAGCAGACGACAAGGTAGTGGCCTATAAGGGCCGACTGGTTGTAAAAGATTTCAGACAAAGACAAGGTGTTGACTATGATGAAACCTTCTCACCAGTAGTGATGTTCAAGTCCATTCGAATTTTGCTTGTAATTGCAGCTTATCATGACTATGAGATCTAACAAATGGACGAGAAAATGGCATCCTCAATAGGAAACTAAAAGAGAATGCATATATGATACAGCCGGAGGGTTTTGTTTCAAAGGTTGGAACAAATCAAGTTTATAAGCTATAACGATCCATCTATGAATTGAAGCAAACTTCTCGAAAATGGAACATCCGTTTTGATGAGACAATCGAAGAGTTTGATTTTATCAAAAACGAGGATGAACCATGTGTGTATAAGAAAGTTAGTGGGAGCGCTGTTACATTCCTAGTATTATATGTTGATGATATATTACTGATAGGGAATGATGTTCCATTGCTACAGTCGATCAAGATTTGATTGTCTAAACACTTCTTCATGAAAGACTTAGGAGAAACATCCTATATTTTGGGGATAAAGATCTATAGAGATAGATCTAAAAGGATGATTGGTTTGTCCCAAGGAACGTACATTGATTCGATGCTAAAGAAGTTTAGCATGAAAGATTCTAAGAAAGGGCTCATGCTGATGGGTCCTATGAGTAAGATTCCTTATACCTCAGTAATATGATCTATAATGTAAGGGATGATATGTACAAGACCTGATGTTACTCATGCCCTTAGTATAACAAGCAGATATCAGTCTAATCCTAGAAAAGAACACTAGAAGGTAGCGAAAAATATTCTAAAGTACTTAAGAAGAACTAAGGATATATTTCTTAACTATGGTGGGTTGAAAAAGTTCCAAGCAGCAAACAGCTATTGATTCAATGACAAAGACAGAGTACATAGCTGCAAGTGAAGCTGTAAAGGAGACTGTTTAGATGAAGAAGTTTATTACAGAACTTAGAATGGTTCCTAACATTCAAAAACCAGTGCGCTTATTTTGTGACAACACGGGAGCTATTGAACAAGCCAATGAACCCTGTTCTCATTAGAAATCCAAACATGTGTTACGGCGGTTTCATTTGATTAGAGAAATCATTGAAAGATGATATGTCACCTTGGAGTGTGTGGACTCTCTTGACAACATAACAGATACATTTACTAAAGTTTTAACTCAAAAGTAGTTTAATTATCACTTAGATAATATGGGTATTAGATACCATGACGATTGACTTTTGTGCAAGTGGGAGACTGAAAGTAGTATGCACTCAAGCCAATCATATTTGATATGATGTAGCATGTACTTTATAATCTTATTCATTTATTAATAAAAGTTTATTTATACAAACGTATTTTTTTATCTATATTTAATAGATGATATTAATTGTGATAAATCCATAGTTATTGAGCAATGCTTTTAGAATCATGATGATGATCATACTAATGAGATCTAAATTTAAGATAGCTTAAAACTAAAATTATTCCTAATCATGTGATTACTAAAATAGGGATTAGGGAATCCAGATAGATTAATACATACTATGATTGCTCTAATGAAGAGGATGATTGATATCATAATTATTTGTGTAGAGACACTAAAGCAAGTATGTAGGTGCTTATTAGAGAATAAGTTTACTAAAAGTGATTCGCTCAAGAAACACCTAATGGAGTCTTATTTTCCTGTTAATAGGAGTTCCTTTTGTAATAGTAGTACAAGTGATCCTTGGACTTGAGATCATCATAATATTTTGTGTATGATGAATTATATTTTAACATGTTCCTTAAAACCTTTAGGGTGTATCAAAGGGTATGTTTGGATATAATAAGTTGTACATAGAGATAGATGAATGATCAACAAAGAATCTACCACTTCTAGTAAAAGAAGAGAATGTCTTATGCGATTCGATAAACGACAACTCAGTAATCCTAGGCCAAGGCAGAATGAAAATTAGAAAGTAGTTTCTAATTTACATTAATTAGAGTTATTCATTTGAGAATCGAAATGCATATAATCAAAAAAAATAAGACTTGATAGTAATACCGTGTCTTATATTTGATTGTGACATTGTGAGATAGAATGATTGAATTGTAAGGTAACTATCCGCTAAATAAGTTCTTTTGTGATTAAATAATAAAATCTATATTATCTGAAAAGTCGTTGATCGCTAAGGGGGCTTACCCTTATTATGGAATAAATATTATTTATTAGAATGAATTAAATAGTTTAATTTATTTATATAAATAAGATTAGAATAGTTCTAATTAATTTATTCTATAACCATTTTAATATGGAGAACCTAAAGGGTCGCACCGTAAAAGAAAAATAATTATTTAAGAAGTAAATGACATAATCGTAATAATAAATTAAGTATATATAATTTATACTATGGATATAGAATAAATTAATTAGCTTAATATTTATTATTTAGTATTTTAAAAATACTAATTATAAATTAATAAGAGGAGTCTTAGTATTATTATTACTATTATCATTATTATTTAGTTCCTAAATAGTTTAGGAATCAATTAATAAGAGTACTCTCATAAATGATAATTAAGTTCTTAAATGATTTAGGAATTGTAATTATTATATTAAATTAATTAAGTTTCTAATTAGATTAGGAGTTTAATTATAAAAAAAAAAATTATTCCTAAAGGTGTTAGGATGGTTGACTATATCTATAAATAAGAGAAGTCTTATTATATATTAAGGCTGCACACATTTTCATAAGTTTTGGGAGAGTACTCACAAGTTCTTGAGATCTAAGAAATTAGAAGAGAGAGAAAAATATGATTTGTCATCACTCACTTCTTGAATTCTTATTCTTTCTTGGTGGATCACCTTTAGAGGCCAAACAATTGGGTGGTTAACGTTGTTATAAAGAATCTAATTGGTAGAATTCAAAAAGAACACGAGAGAATTGGAGTTGAACACGTACCTATGGAAAGTTAGAATTTGCATGGGTATAATTCTCTAGCTCATTTTTGTTTATTAATAGTTATACATAAAAGTCGATCCTAGATTATGGTTTGTATTAAAAAATTTAAATTCTGATTTACCATACTTTTTCTGCTTATATGTAATCTGATTACACGTTCATGGATTTTTACAAACCAACATTTAACCCTTCACGTTTCTTCAAGAATCCACGGATCAACGTTAGTTACCCAAGCGTATAGCCTCTAAAGGCAATCCTGAAAATAGTATGCCCTCAAGCTAATCATATTTGATGTAATACCATTATTTTGTAATCTTATTCAATTTATTAATAAAAATATTATTTAAAGGTACTTTTTTATTCATAATTAATTGGTTGAATTGATTAAATGGATAAATCCATAGTTTTGGAGCAATGTTTTTAGAATCATAATGTTGATTATGCTAATGAGATCTAAATTCAAGTTAGCTCAAAACTAAAATGTTTCTAATCGTGGGATCACTAAAATGAGGATTAATGAATCTGGATAGATTACTAAAGAATGGTTTGTTGTTGTGCTGTTGGGATAAAGCAGGTTTGCAGGTACAAAAAATGTGGTTTTAAAACCTGGCATTGAAAAAAGAAAAAAGAACCTTTTCAAAAAAAATGTATTTTCGACGGAATTATCTATTTACGACGGAATTTCCGTCAGAATTATTGCATTAAATTATTAATTTCCTAATTATCGGAAGGACTATTACCGACGAAAAAAATTATTACGACGAAATTTCCGTCGAAATTAAGTACTTATATTCGACAGATGGAGTACTTTTCTGACGAAATTTCCGTCGAAGATATATATTAAAATTCTGACAAAATTCTTTATTTTTGACGGAATATATTCTGTTGGACATATGTGAATTTCGACGAAAACTCCGACGGGAAAAAGACGTCGGGGATTATTTATTTTCGACCGAATGTTCGACAGATTTATTCCCGACGCGGTTATTTTCGTCTAAATCATCGACCGAACTTTTCGTCGGTAATATTATAATTTCGACGGAATAGGTATATTTCCGACGGAAATTTCCGTCGGAATTAAGCCTTTTTCTTGTAGTTATACTATGCTTACTCTTTTGAAGAGGATGATTAATCTCATAATCATTTGTCTAGAGACACTAAAGCAAGTATATTGGTACTTATTGAAGAATAAGTTCATTGAACGTGACTCGTTTAAGGAACACTTAATAGAGAGTTTTATTTGTCTGTCAATAGGAGTTCCTAATGTGATAGTAGTATATATGATCCTTGAACTTGAAATCATCATAGTATCTTATGTATGATGAGTTATACTCTATCATATTTCTCAAGAATAACTTGGGTATAACAAATGATATATCCGGGTATAATAAATTATACGTGGAGATATGTGAATGATCAACAAATGATCTACCACTTCAAGTAAAGGGAGAGAATGTCCTATGCGATTCGATAAATAATAGCTCAAAAATCCTTGGCCAATGTTGAATGAAAATTCTAAACTATGGAAATTAGAAATTAGTTTTTACTTTACATTAATATGAGTTGTGCTTTTGAGAATTGAAATACATATGATCAAATAAAATAAGACTTGACATATATTATATGTCTTATATTTGATCGAGATATTATATGTTAGAATGATTGAATTGTATGGTAACTATTTACGGAATAAATTCTTTGTGATCAAACGTTGAAATTCATATTATACGAAAAGTCATGAATTGCTAAAGGGGGTTTGCCCTTATTGTAGAATAATTTTATTTTATTTTGAATTAAAGGAGTTTGATTCATAATAAATAATATTAGAATAGTTCTAATTTATTTATTCTACAACAGAGATAATATGGAACCGAAAGGGTCACATCATAAAAGAGAAATATTTATTTTAGAAGTAGATGGCATAATAGTAATAATAAATTAAATAGCTTAGTATTCATAATTAAGTATTTTAAAAATACTAATTATAAATTAATAAGAGGAGTCTTATTATTATTATTATTATTATTATTATTATTATTATTATTATTATTATTATTATTATTAGTTAGTTAGTTAGTTAGTTAGTTAGTTAGTTAGTTAGTTAGTTCCTAAATAGTTTAGGAATTAATTAATAAGTTGTAGTCTTATTATAAATAATTAAGTTCCTAAATGGTTTAGGAATTATAATTATTATAATAATTAATTTAGATTCTAATTAGTTTGAAAATTAAATTAAAACCCTAATTTTAAAGAGTTTAAGAGAAAAAAGTTTCTCTATATAAGGAGGAGCCTTATGATAGTTTGGGGTTACTCACTTTATTGTAAATATTGGAGAATAATTCAAATTTTCTCTACAATCTAAAGAACTAAAAATGAAATAAAATTAGGGTTAGCCACACAAAGTTTGGAAAAACCTAAATCTACTTCTTGAATTAATATTCCTCTTAGTGGATCACCTTTAGAAACTTCACGCTTGGGTAGCTAACGTTGATCTGTGGATCTTGAATAAATGTGAAGGATTTAAGGGAGGTGAACTCGTAGCCGATTAAAGGTTAATTGTCTACAAAGGTACAATCTTTTATCATTCTTCACTTAATAAATATCGCATAAGAAAGATCTTGAAATTTAGTTTTTAGAAAAATTTTAAATATGATTTATGCATACTTTCGCTGCGTTACATCAATTTGATTGTATGTATGTATTGTTTTTGCAAACCAACAATAGCATCAGAGCCAAACTTATGTGAATTATTAATTATTTTGATTATATATATATATATATATATATATATATATATATATATATATATATATATATATATATATATGTATATGTGTTTAAAATAATTTATTGGGCATAGTTTATTGTATAAAATAATATTTTTTTGGAAAAGAAAAATTAAAAAATGCAATTTTCAAAAAATTGAAAAAACCAAAATTCAGATGTGGCACAGGGCGCGTCGGTCCGACAAATTTTTTGATTTTATGTATTTTTCAAAAATTAAAATAAAAGTTATTTTAGATGATTTTATAAGTAAAATAAAAGGTTTATTTTAAACTTGAAATTAGGTTTCATGCAACTTTAATTGTCCATTAATACACACACACACACACACACACACACACACACACACACACACACGCACGCACGCACATATGGAATGGTTTCAATTCATGAGTTGAATGATGCATATGATGATATGTATGATGTAGATTATATATTGATACATATGATGATAAGTATTATAATACAAGGGATTGATTATAGACTATTGACCAATATGTGATTGAATTTATTTTAGTTGGATGCTTAAATGAATGAGTTTTAAATCAATAAGGTATGCGTACCTCGTATCTCTAATTTTCTAAAATAAATTCTATCTCCCTCCTATGTACTTTCTCTTGACTGTTGATCAAGGTTTCTATTTTATAAAAATATATTGTAATAGGATTAGTTAAATTTACTTGAAGAATGGGAGCCGGAGAGTAAGGAGCGTTGAAGACCCATTCGTATTGGAGCCAGGGTTTAAATGCAATAGCTACATTTATATATTTGTTCTTGCACCTTAGGTTTGACCTTTTGGGTTCATTTGGTGGCTCGAATGAACCAAACTAGAATAAAGTTCATAATCAATTCAAGTAGAATATAGTATTATATATGTGCATGCTTACTATATATATATATATATTATCAAACATGATTCACATGTTAAATAATATAATGTGTATTTTATATATATGTGTGTGCATGCGCGCTTAACAAGATAAGATAATTAGTAACAAACCCCTTAAGGTAAATATATTAAGTTGTAATGTTCAAAGACATTTGGAATGTCGAACGTGGCCTTCTAACATGATGAAACGATAGAGTGTCAAATACTTAATATAAGTTTTTTGTGCACACACATGGCTTGCATTAATTATTTGAGATGTTGTTTTATTATATAATGGATTTTTATAAGAAATTGAACTATAATGTTTTGTTGTGCACACATAAGGACGTATTTTTGTCTTCACTTATATGGAAATGCTAGGTCGGACTTAACTTGGATAATTTTGATTCGGATGTGTGCACACTTGACCATAATAATCTAAGAGAGAAAAATTAAAATGAATTACATGGTAATGTAATTGATAATGAGTTGTCTACCTATTGAATGACAACTGACAAAGCGAACAGTAAAGTTCAAATGACAATTTTGAAATGCTTTTATATTGCTTGAGATTGGTTGCAAGTCATATCATGTCTGCTATTTACAGCTGCAGTGCAGTAACTTCTTATTTCTTACTCGCTTAATTGATGTTTGTTTTGCACGCCCTGTAACTTCTTGACTTTTTATTCAATGATTTGTTAAGCATCGTAAAGTAAAATTTTCTGAGCTTTTTACTTTACAATTTTCTGCATTCTACAAATTTAGTCATGCTCTATGAACTCTGTTCCATTCTATGATCTTTTTCTACAAAGTTAGTATTTTCCAAAGCATACTACTAAGACTGTAAGTTCGCCATTCCTAACTCACTAATAAGCTTATTGAATATGGATTCATCTGGGGGTTTAGTGAACACATCAACCAGTTGATTTTCAGTTAGGATAAAATACAATGATATATTTTTATTTTGCATATGATTTCTAATGAAATGATATATGATGTCTATATGTTTAGTCCAAGAATGCATGCCAGGATTATGAGATATTGATATAGCGCTAGTAATGTCACAAAATATGGAATATATTTAAATTCAAACCCATAGTCAGTAAGTTAATTTTTCATCCATACAATCTAATTAAGCACAGCAACTTCCAATAGTAATTTACTCAACCATTGCAATTGAAGTTGACACTGAGTGCTGCTTCTTGTTGAACCATGAAACAAGTCTGTTTCTCAACATTTGACATGTACCACTAGTGTTTTTCCTATCTAATTTGTATCTTGCAAAATTAGCATCTGAATATTATGTTAGATCAAAGTGAAACTGCTTTGGATACCATAGTCCCAAATGTGGACTGCCCTTGAGATATTTAAAAATCCTTTTTACAGCTAATAAATATACTTCCTTAGGATTAACTTGAAACCTAGCGCAAATACAAGTAACAAACATAATATATGGTCTACTAACAGTTAAGTACAAAAGAGATCCTATCATACCTCTATATTGAGTTATATCAATACTTTTACCTTTTTTTATGCCTATCAAGCTTAGTTATAAAAGCCATTGGAGTTTTTATGGGAAAAGCCAATTTCATGCCATACTTATTCAGTAAGTCATGAATGTACTTGGCTTGGTTTATGAAAATTTCCTTATCAGTTTGTTTCACTTGAAGTACAAGGAAGAAATTCAGCTCACCCATCATGCTAATTTCGAACTTACTCTACATTAGTTTGGCAAATCTCTCAAATCTCTCACATAATTTTGTGTCAGTAGATCCAAATATGATGTCATCTATATAATTTGTACTAACAATATTTTATCTTTATGTGTGCCTAAGGAATAAGGTGGTGTCCACTCTACTTCTAGTGAATCCTTTTTCAATACGAAAATCAGTGAGTGTTTCTTACCATGCTCTAGGTACTTATTTTAATTCATATAAAGCTTTATCTAATTGATACACATGATCAAGGAGAGCTGGATTGACAAAACCTGGATGTTGTTCAACATACACCCCTTCTTGAAGTTCTCAATTGAGAAATGCACTCTTGACATCCATTTGAAATACTTTAAAACCCATATAAGTAGCATATGCAAGAAACATTCTGATAGCTTCTAATCTAGCTACAAGAGAAAATGTTTTATCATAGTTGATTCCTTCGTCCTGAAAGTAATCCATCTTTTTTCTGAATACCCATTTTGTACCAATGACTGGATGATCTTTAGGTCTTATAATCAATTTCCAAGCTTTATTTCTTTCAAATTGATTCAATTCCTCCTACATAGCTTTAATCCAGCTTGAATCTCCTAGGGCTTCTTCAGTTTTCTTGAGTTCCATCTAAGAAAGAAAGCTTACATACAAGCATTCATTATGTGTTGCAGACCTTATCATGATCCTTGCTTTTGGATCTCTAATGTTCAGGTCTTGGGTATAATTTATTGCTCGTTTGTTTCCAGCAATAATATTAGTCATTGTGCCTTCTTGTCTATGTTCATCAAGTTTTGATTCTGGTTGAGTGGCTTCTTCATTTCGTTGAGTATCATCCTCTGAAATAGTAAGTTCTACGATCTCCTAATCAGGAATTACAATCGTTGGATCGGACTTTTCAGCATTAGTTTCTGCAATCGTGGGATTTGTCTCTATGATCACTGTGTCTAGATCTACAAACTATTCAAGTGATACAACCTTATTTGGTTCCCCTACTTTCATTAAAGATAATATGAATTGAAATTTCAGCATTTAGTGTATTCTTATTGAACACTTTATATGTTTTTCTTTCCATAGAGTACCCAAGAAATATTTCTTTATCTGACTTTGGCTGAAACTTCATTAAATATTTCTTGCCATTGTTGAGGATATAACATGTACAGCCAAATACATGAAAATAACTAATGTTTGGCTTTTTTTTCCTTTCCATAACTCGTAGGGCATCCTCTTTAGAGTAAAGTGAATTAAGGATTTGTTCTAAGTATAACAAGTCGTGTCAACTACTTTAGCCCAAAAATATTTAGGAAGACGGGCTGCTACTAGTAGAGTTCTTCCAGCTTCTATTAGTGTTATGTTATTCCTTTTAGCCACTCCATTTTGCTGTGGAGTTCTTAGAGCTGAGAAATTATGTTGGATTCCATTATCTTCAAAGAATTGATTTACCTCAGATGCATCAAACTCTCTTCCATGATCATTCCTTATTGCTTTGATTTGCTTGCCTTCTCATTCACAACCAGTTTGAAGAATTTGATTAGTTGAGAACTGGTTCTATCCTTAGAGCTTAAGAAGAATACCCATGTGAATATGGTGTAGTCATTTACTATTACCAGTGAGTATCTCTTTCCTCCAGGACTGGCAGTTGGGATAGGCCTAAAAAGATCCGTATGTAATGGTTACAGTGGCCTATTGTTGGAGTTGACTGCCTTACTTTTGAATAAGCTTCTTGTTTATTTTCCAAGCTGATAGTCTTTGCATGGTTTTTCTTTGACAAAATTTAGCTTTAGAAAGCCTAAGACTAAATCTTTGGAGGCAAACTTTGACATACTTTAGAAGTTTATATGGGATAATCTCCTACTCCTATGCCACAAGCAACTTATACCTTCTGATACTTTGGTAAAGAAGCAAGTTGTTTCTAAAGAACTGAGCTCTTCTAGATTTGCCACATATACTTTGGTCATTTTTTGATTTGGTCAGGTATCGTCTCTGACGGGTCCTTTTTGGGTTGGTCAGGTATCATCTCTGACGGTCGTATTTGTGAGGGTCAAGTATCGTCTCTGACGGGTCGTTTTTGTGAGGGTTAGGTATCGTCTTTGACGGGTCGTTTTTGTGAGGGCCAAGTATCGTCTCTGACGGGTCGTTTTTTGAGTTGGTCAGGTATCGTCTCTGACGGGTCGTTTTTGTGAAGGTCAGGTATCGTCTCTGACGGGTCGTTTTTTTAGTTGGTCAAGTATCGTCTCTGACGGGTCGTTTTTGGGTTGGTCAGGTATCGTCTCTGACGGTCGTTTTTGTGAGGGTCAGATATCGTCTCTGACGGGTCATTTTTTATTGTCCCAAATGGACTCGTATCGTATCATAAAAGATGCAATAATCGCTTGAACAAATTTAAAAGGAAAGTGTACCTGATTAGTTTGTGGGGCCTCCTTGGGATTCGTCCTCGTAAATCACTTTTGCCAGCCACTTTTTTGATTTGACTTGTCATTCTTGGGGTTCGTCGTTATAGATCGCTCTTGACAGCCATTACTTTTGAGCTGTCATCCTTGTTGATTAGTTAAAGGTGCTTCAGACAGTTGTTTTGCAATTCCTTGATGTTCCATAGATTCTGGGTGCATCGGATCGTGGAAGTTTTTCGCTGCCATGTTCTTCCGATAAATGGCACCGGTATCCGTGACACCGACAGTCTCGTACCTGTGATTTTTCTTTCATGTATATTTTATTTTGATATATACATGGATGCGCAGATGTTATGCATGGATTAATAGATATGCTTGGAAGGAAATGACCCCTGTTTAGTCAAATGATACAATTTTTCACGTGTCATTCTTTTTTGACTACTCAGTTGTGTCATGCCTTATTTGGGAGGACAGTTTCTGGACTTCAAGGTTGGTTCGTTGAATCGCATGCCCCTGATCGTTTCTCTGTTGGGGAATTGTATCTGTCGTTTTGAATGCCCAATCGACTTATCCAGGGCTCCTCATCCTGCTCACAGATCGTCATGTCTATGAATTTGGGGTGCAGGGACTTCCTCTTATGCTAGAGGATTATGCCTAGATTCTGGGTTGATATCTAGGCGATCCCCTGGTCCGTTGGTCGTATGCTTTGATAGCTCTTGACTTTCATCTGATTGAGGTAGTCCACTTGGCTTTTTTTTTTTTTTTTTTTGATGACCGACGGCCATGTTGCCCCTCATCGCCCTTTTAATCGATTAGCTCTGACGTCAAGAATTATATCGCCCTTCCATATGCTCGCTTGAGTATCGAGGTAATGTCAGCATGCATCAGGCTGAGTTCGTCAACATCCATTGATGGTCGTGGGGGAAAGTTCATTGATGAGGAGTCTGATACACATCTGGGCTTCCTTCACTTTCGTAATTTCCAACATGCCCCAGCCTTTACTTGTGTTCTTATCGAGGATTCGCATGGGAAAGTCGCTTCGTTGGTCAGGCCGAGTTACCCACACCGATTCATATCCTGCACAAGTAACAAACGCAAAATGCTCGACGGTTCAGGTCGGCAGGGTTAACTCCGATATAAGAATTGCTAAAATCTTGACAGTAAAGCATATAAAATGGAATGCTCATGATTTTGAAATTTAGCTCGTGTCCGTGATGTTTTCATTTTATCGTAAAAGAAATTTGACATCGAGATGGATCCTTTTTTTTTTTTTTTTTTTGTGAAACGTGAGTGTATTAACTTAACATTGAATGACTTATGAATGTACAAAGTCATTCTCGATTTCACTTCTTCTTTTTTTTTTTTTCATCTGACGAGTTATGAAATCGTAATAAAACATTTAAGCATTCATGGTCAATATATGTGAGTATGATTAAATTCAAAAACTACCTTCCTTTATCAAAGGTATTCCGTCTTCATTCTCGCAATTGTTATTCACAGATTTAACATCATATGGCAAGTGCACTGTGCGATGCATCCTTCAATTAGGGGCCTCTTTTCTGTGACTTTAGATGAGCTTTTCCTCCTCTGGTCGAACATTTTTTTCATTTTCTTTTTTTCGACTCCGCATTTCCCTTTTCGTGTCCACTTAACTTGTCTCGTTTTCTTAGGCTATTCAGAGTTACCCCTTTAACGAGTTTTGGACCAATGATTCCCAAACCAGGCGGCTTTAGGGCATTAGGTGTAAAGACACCCCTTCGGGTTTACTTGCTCGAGTAACAGAAGCCACGCTTCGATACAAGTTAGGTGGTTTACTACATTTATTCCTCGTCTAACCTTGTGCAAGATTCGTTTTCTTAGGCTTGAGCTACCCATGTAATGAGCGTTGGGCCGGTGACTCCCAAATCAGACGACTTTAGGGCACCAGGTGTAGAGACACCCTTTAGGCTTAATTACTCGAATAACCCATGCCACGATTCGAATCTGCTCAGGTCTCTACAACTGTAATGCTCGTTTTCTTAGGCTCTGAGTTACCCATGTAATGAGTGTTGTGCCGGTGACTCCCAAATCAGACGACTTCAGGGCACCAGGTGTAAAGACACCCCTCAGGCTTAATTACTCGACTAACCCAGGCCACGATTCGAGACATTTGATTCACTTTTATTTACCCTCCGACTTCGCATAAACTGTCATCATTGTCGTCATAGCTTTATACCCCACATCTGCAAGTTGGCGCAAACGTAAAGTGCAGACTTGCCTATGAGGTGGATTCTGTTTCGAACGACACTTCGAAATCAGGTCTTTGTTGAACAGTTTTAATCGTCTAATCATACTCATGAGTCTGCTCCACGGATGCTTGTCAGAATTAATTCGATTCCTATCAAGTCAAATAAAAATTTCTCTTTCCAAAAGTAATGTTAGAGTTAAACTATGTGCAGTTTTAATATATGTACAGGGAGACAGACAAGAAATAAAAAGATGGAAAAAGTTGTACCTTACTTGCGGTTCATCGTATTCTGAAAAGACTCTTATTGGAAGAGATCAATTGATCGTACAGCTTTGATGATGTTGTCATACGCAGACAGGATCGCACCATAGATGTCGTGTTGTGCACTATCCTTCCATGGATGGTTGATGAATGCCCCAGTGTCGAGTCGTCATCGATTTCGAAAATACCCCATCCTTGATGGTCGTCAGGGCCATCGCTTCGTGGTGTCTTTGACAGGTGGGCTGATGAGATGCTGGGAACCCAAGAATCATTTGCCTTTGATCAGGTAGGAAGTGTACTCCGATGAGTTGACAGGAGGACAGGTCGTCTGAGTCATTGATCGTTGATTGTAAAACTATCGAAGGGTTCTATGGATTTCGCAAGGATTAGACCGCGCCAAAGTGACTGCCTACGTACTCCTATAAGAAGAGGAGATCAGGTCTTACGTAGTTCAGGCTTCGATAGCACACAAGATTTTTTTTTTTTTTTTTTTTGAGCTCGTCAATCCCTTTGTCGATGGTCATGCTCCCTTCGACAGAGGTTACTCCCATGTTTGAGAATATCTTCAGTGATTGTCATAACTTGATCACCACTCAGTTTGTTGCAATTCTATGGGACGTTCATGCTAGTCCCGTCGATGGAAGGAGTAAGTACTTGATTCTTTGACTGAATGTCCTCCTCCAACTTTCTCGCCTCCTCTATTTTAATGCGTCCCATTTTCTTGAGAAACTCGACTACCTTTTCTTCTGGTACTTTCTCATAAGGCATTTTTAACATTTTAATCGCTCGCTTTGGCAGACAAATAGTGTGGTTATTTGGTAGGACTGACCCACATTTTGAGGTTCCTTTTGATCCCTTCCCGTACTTCTAGGGGATAGCTTTTAGGTTCACAGTAGGGCATTTAGGCTCGGATACTGCTATTTTCGTCAGGACACCTTTTTGCTTCTTTCGCCACTCTTTGGATTATGAGGGATCCACCTCGTATCTCGTTGAGGTTGGTGACCATAGCCATCATTTCATCTGAACTTTTCCTCTCTGTTGGGCATGTTAGATTCTTCAATTTCATGTTAATTTCCCCATATTGGTGGCTTAAACATTGCTTGCCATTTTTTAGCTCTCCACTTTTGATAACATTTTGGATTTTATGCCGCAACGCCCAACATTCTTTCGTATCATGCCCCGATAAGTTGGAATGCATCTTTGTGCAGGATCGTATCTTTTAGACTTGGGGTCTGTAGGAGGCAGCAACTCCCTAATCTTTCCTCGGCTGATCAAAAGATACCGTATTTCTGCCTTTGATTGTTCAAGGGGTGCACTTTCAATCTATCATAGATATTGCTTGACCCTCCCTTTTAGGGTTTCACATTTTTCCAAGCGAATTCAAAGCTCCACTGGTGGGATTGTCTCGTAACTTCATCAATTCGCTTTCCCTGCCCTTTCGATCTGCCTTGATCTTCTCTGGTCAGATGGATTTCCTAGAAGAGATCTGGTTCTCCCCCTATGATGATGACTCAGGCGAAGCATTGGGTTGCGGTCCCTGGTTCAGCTTGCACCGTTGTTTCAAAAACATGGTCATTTCAGTTATGCCTCTTGCAATTTTCAAATTCTTCCTGATAGATGGGAACCAAATCCGGAGTGGGATTCTCAGCCATTCTGCTCAGTGAAGTTCAGATTCGTTTAGATCGTAGGCAGGTTTAGGGAACAATCTACAAACAAAGCAATTTGAATTTTAGTTTTGGGAAATGGAAAAAACGGATGCGTGCTAAAGCGATATTTCCATGTTTATGAGTCTTTTTTTTATCTTTCCCTGCAAAACAGTGTTAGCAGTTTATATATATATATATATATATATATATATATATATATATATATATTTTATTTTTAACAATGAGGTACTTGAATCTTAATGTCAATCATTGTGCCTCATCAACTCTTCCCTGCAAAACATAGGTCAGTGATTTTAATTGACAGGATGGGAGATAAAAGATGATTAACTGAAGTACGATATCATGTACGTAAAACGTGATAGGGTATGAAGAGACTTCCCACGCGTTGGGTTTATCTGAGGCTGACCTACCCTAAGTTACTCTCGCGGGCTTTTCGGCATGAAGGTTCCCAGATCTTCGCAACATACTAGACGGGAATAAATCCGATCTTTCAATTGGATTGGATCTGAGTGGATGCTTTTCCTGAGCCTCGCCGAGGAGCGCCCCTTTGAGTCCAGTAATCCACATCCGACGGGTTTGCCTCAGGAGGAGGAACTGCTCAACATACATTCATCATACATTCATCGTACCTCACCGTATGCATATGATGACATTAAAGTAAAGCATTCGTAAAGCAATCACAAAACTCGCATATTTATTCATACACGCACAAAAGGTAGATTAATCGCAAGTAACGCAACCACACATTTTTTAGATGTTTTAAATGATAGGAAAACATCAAGATTTTAAACGCGGCTTAAGCCCTCTAAGTCCCCAGCAGAGTCGCCAGCTGTTGACGCCGGAAAAGTCGTTTAGTTTATAATAATATGCCCTTTCCAATTTTAGCCTTTGGATTGAGATGTGATTTTTTGAAAGGGGTCGGCTTGACTGTCGACGGGGTTTGAAAGATCGATTTTATGATGAGCCAATTGACCAGAGTCGCCAGTTGGTATATTTAAAATGGATGTACCAACTCATCCGAATTTTTATTTTCATAATCGCAGTGACTCATATGTGACTCCAAATTAATTGATCCGCAAACCGAGATTCATAGAGTTCAGGGACTTGCTTAAGCGAGGGGAAGGTGTTAGGCACCCCCCGACTTCCGTGAAAACACGGTTACCGCAATCTTGATGTTTTCCTATCCTTTTAAATCCTAAAATGTGTGTATGCGCATGTGTGCGCGTGTGTGCCTAAATGAACGTCGTTGGAATGCTTTATTTCTCGAAAGTACTTCTGAAAACTCGTTGACCCTATGCACGAAGGATTCGATTCGTTTTGAAAAGTTCATTTTTTAAGCTTTCGTTTTGATAACAAAATCTTTAATGATGACATTTATAAAATAAGGTTTTTGAATCCCTCGTCAAATAGGAATGGAGTTCATCCGATACTTTCGATTTTATTTTAGCCTACGCGTGATCTAATATCCTACTTTGATTGATTTTATGAAAATCTTCATCTTTTCATTCCAAAATCCATTTTTCGTGTTGAAAGGGAAAACCAAGCATTAAAATGATGTTGGAGCTATTGGTGGGCATGTAAGCCGTCTAAATAGCCTCAAACACCCCCAATCACATATTTCACTATCACGGGGCCTTAAACCCAATTTTCGACTCGATGTCGTTTTAAGGCCCAAAAATTTACATATTTACATAAAGGTGCATCGCGATCGCTACATACGTAAAAGTTATAAAATAAACTAAAATGATATCATCGGGAGGTTAGGAGGAGATTCCATCCGCAATAAATCCTCCATAATCGTCCCTAATCCACAGATCTACAACATATATTGACTACATTGGATCTAACTTCAAAATACACAAAATCAAACTATTTAAATAGCAATGCACCAAATATTTTTGGATCTACAGTAGATCCACCCAACAAATGCAATAAGAATAAAATAAAACTATATCTAAAAGATTTACTAGATAAAACACAACGAAGCTATGAAACTCGGATTTTTCACATTCCAAATGATGAAATAAACGCTTTAACACTTGAAAATCAACTAGGATAAAATACCTAGTATAAAGATTGTACAAAAGGTGAAGAATCTCACTTCTTCTCTCTTTTTTTCTCTCCTCCCGTCGCCTTTCTCTCTCTACAATTCCATTTTTTTCTTCCTCTTTTTTCTCTCGGACGCAGAAATGGCCGCTGTATAGTGTCCTGGAGACAGCCGCAGGTGCATCTGCGGCTGCCTGTTGTGGCCGTCTGCGCCGAAACCTCGGTTGCCGTGCGTTTTCTCGAACCACAAAAAATGCCACGTGTCGTCAGTCGCAAATGCATCCGCGGTTGCCCGGCTTCCTTTTCTCGATTTTTCTGTGTCACGCAGTCTTGAATCATCATTTTTTGTTATATTATTTCGGAAGGCTGTTACTTGATGTAGAAATCTTTTGTGATCAAATCAGGTTCTTCTGGATCAGCTGTTTGCCTCGCCTCAAGTAACATGATGCTCGTTGTTTGTTATGACAGCTTTGACCATAAGTCGTTGGGGTGGCTTTGTGTTGGGGTCCACCTTCCTTTTCGCATGTCGGGTCAAGTGACGATTTTGCCCTCCTGCCAGGGTTAATGCAAAAGTGCAAAATTTTGGTGTCTACACTATACTTGAACTTAGAGTTGTCTTTACAATTGTCACTTTTCTCTGCGAACTCAGAGTAATCTTTACGATCTTGCTTCATGACCATATCAAACTCAGCGATCCTTATTTAGCTTAGCAAGGCAGATGTCAAGCTTTACGATTCCATAGTAGACTCTATGAGATTCTTTTGTCTTTGCGATCATTGATCCTAAAATCTATACAAACTTTAAAATTCATAAGATCAACCTAACAAATTTGATCTTTCTATTCTAAGTCCTTGTACATTAATTTCATTATTAAAGACTGTACAAAACTTATTGGTTACAAATATACATTATCAATCAATTCAAATCATCATCAAATTATTCAAATATGCATTTGTATCAAAAATTGGTGAAACCAAGCTTGTGCATTTAATTGTGCTTTTAATTATAATAGGTTTTTTGTATAGTAGTTACATTAATTTAAATAGAAAAGAAAAAGATCTTCTTTTTTTTCTATTCTTATTAGAGATATGAATATTTTTAAATTTAGATATTAATTAATCGATATAAATTTAGATAATACTTATGTTAATATATAAATAGAGAAGTAAAACAAAAAATTAGTGAAACCAAAATTAGTGAAACGAAACCAACCTAAGTTTGTATAATTATACAAGTCCACCAGTACACACGACATGGACAACGATTTATTATGTTAATTATTAAGATAATCAATTAATATATAATAAGTATTTAATTAGAATTTTTATACAATAGTTGTACTTAAATTTTTAAATATTTATTTAAATAATAAATTGTTGAATTATATATTATAGGTTCGTTCGATCAATTATCAAGCTAAACGCATGAATGAAGTATAGATTTATTTAGTTATTCTGATTGTGAATTTTTTATTTTTTTTATTTAAATTTGTAATGAAATTCTATATTAGTGTTTTAATTGAAAAAACTTATGTGAAATTTTATTTTGAATAGAATTATGAAACTCAGTCTTTAATAAATTTTAATTTAGTTATGACAATTAGTAATGATTTTATTATAGTTTTTAACTAATTTTACATTTATTATGTTTTAAAAAAATTCTCATATATTATTAATACAATTAATTGTGTAATTTGATATAATTTCAAGTTTTAATAAATTTAGTTAATATATAGTATAATGTGTTATATTGTCTTAATTAATTATATAAAGTTATGATAAAAAAAAATTGTAATTAAATTGGTAAAAAACTAAAACTAAAAATTCTTTTAGAACCTACTTTTTCCATTAGAGTTTGGTTGGATTTCTTTAGAATAATTTACAAATTTGGGTAGTATATATTTAATTATTATAAATTTGTATAGTACTTATATTAATTTGGAAAGGAAAGAAAAAAAATCTTCCTTTTTTTCTATTCTTATTAGAGATAGGAATATTTTTAAATTTGGATAGTATTTAATTGATACAAATTTGGATAATACTTATATTAATAAGAATAGAAAAATTGAACCAAAAATTGATAAAACCAAATGAAGTTTGTGTTTTTAATTATTTGATAGTTGATTATAGACTATAGATGTGGTTTCTTGTCTTTAGGAATACTCCTTTCATTACAACTTTATTATCATTGTTAACTTTTAAAAGTTAATTAAAAATATTTTCAAACTCAAATATGATATAATTCATTAAAATTTACGAAATAATAAATGTTATAATTGATAATTTTTTTATATTGTTTATAATATTTATCATTGTATTAATTAAAATTAATTATATTTATGTCAATTTTAAGTTTAAAAATATTTTAAATTAATTTTAAAAAAATTAATAATAATTTTATATTTTAAACCGATGAGAGTATTAATTTTGTGGGATTTGTTACCATATTTGTTTTTCTTTTTGATTGCATAATTTCTTATGAAAACTACTTGTCAAAAAAGTTTGCTTACAAAAACTATGCCTTATTCTTGATGACGAACAAGTTGAGGATTACTCAAACTTTGTTGAAATAAATTTTTTGTCCGTCTCTCTAAACATATTGTTGAGCTACAAAGTTCCACTTCCGATTAAAAAGACTTTGGAGCTCACTACGTAATCATGATAAGCTAATGTACTCATTGTCGGTTTTTTAAGTTAGATATTCAACGTACTTTATTGGAAGCTAAAGTTATTCATATTTGCTCATTTTATTTTTATTATATATCCTTGTTTCCTTTAAGATTATAGAAAACACTGTTGATTATTCCGACAAATAACATAAAGAATTGATATTTTTATATGTAAGTGAAAGTATTAATTCTAAAATATCTTTTATTATATAAAAGTGAACTCTATTTATTATTTATAAAATTTTATTTTTTAAATTATAATTTTATTTATAAAAATATCAATTTTCGTAACATAATTGACAATAGCCATCAGCGTCAAACTCTTTTCTGCAGGAGCCTCCTACCTAGCTTTTGACAAAATATTCATATTTGTTGAATTGTAGACAAATCATCATTACTAGTTAAATCATCACACATTTATCTTCTTCTTTTTTTGGGTTAGGGGTTTGGTCTCAGTACTTGTTACATAATTCTTTAAAAAAATTTCTTAATGTGTGTACGCAAATGCTAAGTGCGAAAAACGATATATAATATTATTTGTTTATGTAGGTGAACTGAATTTAATGTATAAAAAATTAATATACTAGTGGACCCCATGTATTGAATTCAGTGCAATTATATAAAGAAATAATTTTTAACGGGTCTCATCTCTTATTTTCGACACTTAGTGTGTGCATTTAGGACACACATTAAACGGATCCTTTTTCAAAATGTCTTTTCAAGGGCAGAATAGAACCCGTCGAATCTTCACCAAATCCCATTGATTTTTTTTTTAAACAACTGCTATAAATGCATCAAATTCATATATTACTAGAAAAATCTGAACTTACTAGTCAAGAGTACAATTATTCCTCTGAAGTCCTTTCAAAATTCAAATCCTATCCTAACCTCTGTAGAAATATGCATATAGAATATTTGTAAAAAGAATACATATAAAAATCTTTGCTTTTATTTCAATTACTAAAAATATGTAATCAACAAACAACCGAGTCTAGTATGTTTGCCTATACATTTACTTGTACTCCTGAGTCATATATATCTCCAGCCTTCCAGTTTCCGGGAACACTGTTAACCGGAACAACCCACCAGGGCCGGCCCTGAGGGGGTGCCGAAGGGGCGACCGCTCAGGGCCCCCAAAATTTAGAAGGCCCACAAATTTTTTTTTTTTTTTTTTTTTACTAAAATACGAATTTTTTTTATGTATATGTATACTTTAAAAAGAAGATATTGTTATTTTAATTAATGATGAATTTTGATATAAATTGTGCTTTATATATTAGTGTTCATAAAAAAAAAATTATATGCGAGAGAGGGCCCCTATTTTTTTTTTTGCACAGGGTCTCTAAACTCTCAGGACCGGCCCTGCAACCCACTCCTCATCTCCGTCATCGTTGCTGAATAGCATCCTTAGAGACAAGGATCCACTGGGGGGTGAAGTTGTTGTCCATACTGCTCCATAACTTCGATCCAGTAGCTTGCAAGCAAAAAAATTTGTCTGCATGAAGTATAGATTTAATTAGATGTTCTGATTATGAATTTTTTATTTATTTAAATTTGTAATGAAATTCTATATTAATATTTTAATTGATAAAATTTATGTGAAATTATACTTTGAATAGAATTATGAAACTCAATCTTTAATAAATTTTAATTTAGTTATGACAATTAATAATAAATTTATTATACTTTTTAACTAATTTTACATTTGTTATGTTTAAAAAAAAATCTCACATATTATTAATTCAATTAATCGCGTAATTTGATATAATTTAAAATTTTAATAAATTCAAATAATATATAGTATAATATGTTATATTATCTTAATTAATTATATAAAGTTATGATAAAAAAATTGTAATTAAATTGGTAAAAAACTAAAACTAAAAATTCGTTTAGAACCTACTTTTTCCATTAAAGTTTGGTTGGACTTCTTTAGAATACTTTACAAATTTGGATAGTATATATTTAATTATTATAAATTTGTATAGTACTTATATTAATTTGAAAAGGAAAGAAAAAAAATCTTCCTTTTTTCTATTCTTATTAGAGATAGGAATATTTTTAAATTTGGATAGTATTTAATTTATACAAATTTAGATAATACTTATGTTAATAAAAATAGAAAAATTGAACCAAAAATTGATAAAACCAAACAAAATTTGTGTTTTTAATTATTTAATAGTTGATTATAGACATTAGATGTGGTTTCTTGTCTTTAGGAATACTCCTTCCATTCCAATTTTATTATTATTGTTAACTTTTAAAAGTCAATTAAAAATATTTTAAAACTCAAATATGATATAATTCATTAAAATTTACGAAATAATAAATGTTATAATTAATAATTTTTTAATATTATTTATAATATTTATTATTGTATTAATTAAAATTAATTATATTTATGTCAATTTTAAATTTAAAAATATTTTAAATTAATCTAAAAAAAATTAATAATAATTTTATATTTTAAAACGGTGAGAGTATTAATTTTGTGGGATTTGTTACCGTATTTGTTTTTCTTTTTGATTGCATAATTTCTTATGAAAACTACTTGTCAAAAAAGTTTGCTTACAAAAACTATGCCTTATGCTTGATGACGAATAAGTTGAGGATTACTCAAACTTTGTTGAAATAAATTTTTTGTCCGTCTCTCTAAACATATTGTTGAGTTACAAAGTTTCACTTTCGATTAAGGGTGAATATGATGCGGTTTGATGCGGTTTGAAACTTAAATCGCACATGAAACTGCTTAGGTACAGTTTGATAAATTCAAAACCGCATATGAAACCGCTTGTAATTGATGCGGTGCGGTTTTGAATTGTGCGGTGTGGTTTTATTTAATGCGGTTTTGGTTTCAAAACCAATTGAAACAATTAAATTTTATGCAATTTAAATTAACAATTTAACATCACACAATATTAAATACCACTTTTATAATACACACAACTTTACTTATAATATATTGTCTAAACAAAAGTAAAATAGAAGTTACATGAGTGATAATTCAAAATGGATTAATTAAAAATTTCTTCTCACATATGAAAATTGTAAAAAAAGATAATTACATGAGGGATAATTCCAAATGGATTATTTGAAGGGTGATTTCCATAATAATGCTTCTTAATATGGTTCATGTTGAAAATAGTCAAACAACGGGAAAAAAAAATAAAAATGATGCGGTGCGGTTTTTTTATGTACAGTTTTGCTTAAAAATCAAACTCAAGCTGTAAATTCGATTTTTCAACCCTCCTAAAACTGTCACATATGCCAGAACCATTAGTATAATTTTAATTAGTACAATTTATGTGATTTTTAATGCGATTTTAGGACTAAATCAATTTTTTACTCACCCCTGCTTCCGATAAAAAAGACATTGGAGCTCACTACGTAATCATGATAAGCTAATGTACTCATTGTCGGTTTTTTAGTTAGATATTCAACGTGGTACTTTATTGGAAGCTAAAGATATTCGACTTTGCTCTTTTTATTTTTATTATATATCCTTGTTTCCTTTAAGATTATAGAAAACATTGTTGATTGTTCCGACAAATAACATAAAGAATTGATATTTTTATATGCAAGTGAAAGTATTAATTCTTCAATATCTTTTATTATATAAAAGTAAATTTTATTTATTATTTATATAATTTTATTTTTTAAATTATAATTTTATTTATAAAAATATCAATTTTCGTAACATAATTGACAATAGCCATCAGCGTCAAACTCTTTTCGGCATGAGCCTCCTAGCAACCTGTTGAATCTTCACCAAATCCCATTGATTTTTTTTTAAACAACTGCTATAAATGAATCAAATTCATATATTACTAGAAATATCTGAACTTACTAGTCAAGAGTACAATTATTCCAATGAAGTCCTTTCAAAATTCAAATCCTATCCTAACCTCTGTAGAAATATGCATATAGAATATTTGTAAAAAGAATACATATAAAAATCTTTGCTTTTATTTCAATTACTAAAAATATGTAATCAACAAACAACCGAGTCTAGTATGTTTGCCTATACATTTACTTGTACTCCTGAGTCATATATATCTCCAGCCTTCCAGTTTCCGGGAACACTGTTAACCGGAACAACCCACTCCTCATCTCCGTCATCGTTGCTGAATAGCATCCTTAGAGACAAGGATCCACTAGGGGGTGAAGTTGTTGTCCATACTGCTCCATAACTTCGATCCAGTAGCTTGCAAGCAAAATTTTTTGTCTGCATGTAACAAATGGTATGTAAGGTGATAAACTATAAAAATGACGAAACTTAGTTTACAGACATAATGTAGATAATAAACTTTTACTTCGAAAGACTAAAATGCAAAACTTTTCCATGTGTTCGTGCTCGTGTTCGTGTGATGTTTTCGTTGTTGTTTTGACTAATTAGCACATTTCTCTCAAAAGTATAATTATTAGTGCAGAAGTGTATTTTTTAAGATATAAATAGTTGTACAAAATTGACCCAAAATGTATTATTTTGTATTACTAATTATATCATAAGTTAACGATTTGATATATTATAAATAGTCAGGTACCATATCTCTCTAAAGTGATAAATTTTATATTTTAGTCGCTCTAAAAAGAATTTAGTTTTGGGATTATACCTCACATAGCTGAACAGCAGTAATATCATTCTTGCCTTGTTGATACCATATAACAAAAGCCAGGTAATAAGGGTAGTTACTGTTCTCATCAATCTTGATTGTAATATTTTTGGATGGATAGTTGCAAGACACCCTGTTCAAAAAAAAGAAAGAACGGAGAGATAGAGTTCCATGAGTCAGCATAAATCTAACACGCGTTTCTTATGCTGTGTTTCTGAGTTTTGGATAAAAAAGAAAAAAATTTAAAATTTAAATTATGATGGGAAAAAAAAAACTTATATAAATTTTATATTTAGATTACTATTATACACCTATAATAAATTTGGTTGTGTTTTAAGTAGAGAGAATAATGGGGACAATAAAAGATTTGCTTGTGATATTTAGTTTTCCGTTCAAATCTGTTTATTTTTAGACAAAAAAATGTTGGCAAAAGATTTGACGAAGTATTTTCCTACTTGAATTAGTCACAAAACTTAAAATTTATGCCCTTCTCTTTTCTTTTACATCCATTTTTAAACTCAGAAACAGAGTATAAAAGTTGGCGGTAGAATTTTTTTTACCTTCTATATTCAATATCGACTACACCAAGGGATAGTAAAGATGCAGCTGCATCTGTCGTCTGAGCCATTCGTCCAAAGGCTCGCCTGCTAAGAATGAAATCCGTGTTATGACCAGATCCTTGGTCAGTTATAACCACATTCACTCCTTGATCTGAGCAATAGTTGCTGTTGGTGCACCTCACCTAGTGAAAAAGTAATAATAGTTGGACAATTTATGGGTCATATAGGACAGTATAATACAAGAATCTCAGTTAATATATAAATATTAATGGTTTTATGCTAGAGATAGTAAATCACCTGATAGCAAGCACCACAGCCTACACCATCTCGATAGAGATCAGATGCAGCCGATACATCCCCACCATTGATGGTCGCTCCAAACGTGCCATACCCACATCTCCCGGCTACAATTTATTTAGAGAAAAACAGATATTAGTACAAGTAAAACTCATTTTATGTCCACTAGAACATGGTATATATTTATGCTACAAATCCTACTTTCTGTTCCTTTTTCGTCAGAATTCGGATAGTAAGCTGCCCGAGAATGAATGAAACAGTCACTGCATGTTGCAGCCTTTGCCGGATTTGTGAAAGAAAGGAAGGTTGCGAAAAGGATCCAAAGGGATTGGAGAGAAGGAGCCATTGATTTCGGAACAAAATAGGAGAAGCAGAAAGGACACAAAAGAGGTAAGTTGGTAGTGCATGAAGTGGATGAAGTTTAGTAATATTTATAGTGAACTAACCAGCAGACATTTCCTTCACATAGCGTGGTAAACCTTTTGACTTTTGACTTTTGACTTTTGACATTCTGTTCAAATTTCATATTGAATGAATGGAATTCTGTTACCATTGCTTCTCAGCAACCTTCTTAGACTTGAGGTGATTACTTGTTTTTGTGTTAGAAAACCTGTTTGTTGACACTCTCTTTCTTATTTTATTGTTCTTTTCAATCCTACGTTGATGTCTCGTGCCAAAAGTTAGCAAAAGGGCATTAATTAAGACGATGAAAAGTTGGTGCGGCATTTGATGGCTCTTATACTTTTACTAAATGCATTTGATGGCATTTGATGGCGCTTATACTTTTATTAATTTAGGTATGTTGAATTTTTTAGTCGATGCACAAAATACTAAATTTCAAAATGTATATGAATTTATGGAGCATAAAGACAAATACAACAATTGTAAACTAGTTTAAAAGTACTACTAATTACTATATTTTTTGTTTAAAAAATCTTAAAATGAATTCACGTTGATATGTAGGATTTCGCATCTTGACTTAAAAAGTTCAAATGTGTCTCTAATTTTTTAACATACAAGTATGTAACATAGACTAATTTTTTTTCTCAGCCGAAATTTTATGATGACTTTCAGCAAATGAATCAACTGTAATAAATCTGTAGTAATTATTTGTGATTATATTATAGGCATCTTCTTGATAAGATTAATGTGGAGAATGTTTACGTCTTGATATTTGCTAGCTGATTTAAACAATATGCCAGGACCATGATGTGCTGAGATTGACCGTCTTACCTAATTTGTGCATGACAAAAAGAAGTAAACCGCAGGGTCTGTTAGGTGGATTTGCACCAAGCTAGGAGCATCTGTTGAGATTTTCCACTTATGCTAAAAGTCGCTGAACAAACTCTGATGTCTTCAATTGGAAAGTTCAAGGTAGTAGAGATCTAATTAGATTTACTCCCTCTTTTCTATATAAAAAAAGTCTCATTTGAACTTATTTTTTCGTCCACAAAAGAGACCTCTTTTATTGATATTAATATAAAATGACATAATTTCTTCAAATTTACTATCATAGACAAACTCCGCCAGATTATTTCTTCCCATTAAAGATTAGAATAGTAATTAGCGTGTTGCAATTTCCTATGTTCTATGAACTTAGATGAAATGTCAGGTTGGCTAATTTTTTACACTAGAATGAAATGTTCACTGTCAATACTCTTGTTCAAGTGTCTATCGAATGTCAAACACGAGTACTTTATGATAAAGTAAATAGTTCATGTACATAGACAATTTCTAATCTTAAATGGGAAGAAGTTTCACAAAGTACAATAGTGGAATTTGGTGGAGATGTTTAGCTATGTAATGTTTATTTTCTGATGCGAGAAATTTTGTTTTGCTAATTAGATTTACTTCCTATGTTTTACAAAAAAAAAAGTCTTATTTTATCATTTTTATTTGTTCCACAAGAAGAATTCTTTTTTATATTTTCAAGTATACTATCATAGACAAACTCCACATGTTGCTATTTCTGATCTTAAATGGGAAGAAGTTTCAGAAAATACCGTAGTGGGGTTTGGTGGAGATGTTTAATCTTGAAATATATATTTTCTGATGCGAGAAATTTTATTTTGCTAATAGGAAACCAAGTATGATGACTGACAGATGAAAGAATGCGTGAGCAGGGCGTGAGGTAGACTGGCTAATATGAGGCAAATCCACTGAACCTTACTATTCATGACATGTAAACCATTATAAATTTGTACCCTACCTACCAATTCAGCTATCATTTTCATCATTTAGGAATCTTTATATTTCCTTTCGTAGTTTAAGATTCTACAGTATATATCCAATTTCTTTCGTAGTTTAAGCAATTACTTGAGGAAAATGAGAATCAGTGCATGATCGATGTCCTGTTTAAACAAGTGGGGGAAACAACTTACAATTGCAGCAGTTTTACGATGGAAAATGACTTGATTACACTTCAAACATTTTAAATTTTTGTTTGTATTTTTAAAAAACTTTAATTTTTCAATTATAAGATACTGAATCTTAATGTCCTTTAAATTTCTATAAATAAAATCATCTAATTACCGGTGTGTAATAATTGACCAGAGAGAGGGTATTTCGTGTAATTTAACTCCTAGATAGCTTTTACGCATACACAAATTATAGATACCTAATTAGTGTGTGATGAAGGGAAAAACGAGGAAAAGTTAGAGCTAATATAAACGATATATAACTTTTCAAAACTAAATTGTCCTATTATTTTGAGTCAAGTGACTTGTTCTTACAAAAAATGCCAAATTTGATGGCGAAATGGTTTTATTTATAAAAATTCAAAGACATTAAGATTCAATATCTTAAAATTAAAATATTAAGGTTTAACTTATAATTAAAGTACAAAAAACTTAACTGTTTAAAGTGTATTTAAGCAAGGAAAATTTCTTCTATATTTCATTAAAGAAAGTGACTAAATATCAATAAGTGAGCACTTGATCATTATGTGAAGCATGACCTTCTTTACAAAATGGCCAGTTCTTTTGAAAATATAAGATGAGTTTTATCTAATAGGACAATAACATTTTCTAGTCACATGTGTCTGCAGCTTTCAAAGAATTAGTCATCTTGATGCAAGCATAATTGGTGCCAGGCACGTATAGATAAATTAAAGAGTTATAGTTAGTCATACTTGCTGTTATTTGTTACGTAGAGAGTTAAGGTAAATTCTAATAATACTATTTGGATCTTCTTTTTATGTCACTAAACTTGATTCAAGGTTTTTTTTGTCTATCTCATACTTTTTGGTGCAAATTCATGATTTGAGCACATGAAACAACAAGACAACTTTTTAGGGACTGATTAAAGAATTACCATAACCATAAAACTAGGGGAAAATGTTATTTTTTTATTTTTTAAAATTTATCTTAAAGCTGAAAAGGAATAAGTCTGTGTCCTTTTTCATTGTAAACTTTTTCCCCTAATGGTGGACTTAATAATAGTGACATTGTGCGGGTATGTGTATGTTTGTGTTCGGTTTTGGCAAAAGAATATTTCCTTATCAGCATGGGAACTGAATGCTGGATAAGAATAATAATTGTGTGCAAATAATATGCTTCCGTGTGTTGGGTTGTAGTCCAGCAAGTAATTGTCAACTAATTCAAAAGCTACCAAATGAACCATATCAAGAAAACATATTTCGCTAATAACTTTTAACTGTGGATTCATACCTAACATAATTAAGAGTGTAAAGGAGATGAACTAAGGTTTTGTCTTGCTAGAAAACCAGCTTAAATCTTACAATTGGATTGTTTATGACAGTTGAACAATTTTAACATAGTTTATGATAGTTGAACTGTGTCTAACACTAGCCGAGTTTGAATAGCTTGATATTCAATGTTGTTTCAAACTTGTGTTGAGTCGACCATGTTACTTAGGTTGAAAATGAATTGAATCGAGTTGAATTTTAACTTGTCACACTCCAATTCTTCTAATATATAGTTAAGTCGAGTTTCGAATAAGCCCATTTGTTGGGATGAACTTGACCAATTTAATAAACTAATTGTTCGCGAGATCAAAACTTGAAAAGATTTAAACGAGGTGGTTTGAGGTTAAGATAATATATATTAGTAAATTTAATAAATTATATGTATTATATAATTGGATTTAAAAAAAGTCAATCTCAGATGTGTTAAAATGAGTTGGTTTTGAGTTAGATAAGAAATAACTCGAGCTCGAGCTCGATTATTTATATGGACAAAGAGGCTTATTCGAACTTGACGTAAGTATAGTTGAGTCTAGTTAAGTCAAACTTAAGCTAGTCTCTTTGGCTTAATCTAGTCTAGTTGAGCTAGACTCGTGACACTACAAGAAAAAAGCCTATTAGCGACCGCATTCGGTCGCTAATATGTAGCAGCGACCGTATTCGGTTGCTGATAGCGTCGCGTATAGTTTGGTCGTTGACATGGTTATCAACGACTGCTAATAGCGACAGCTAATAACGACCGACGTTATCAGTGACCGCGCGTGGCGACCAACACGATTGCTAAGATGAGTCATCATGTCTGCTACCGTGGAAGACGTATGTCACGTGTCAGAGACCGATAATAACGACCAAAATTATTAGTGACCACTTATAGCGACCGCTACAAAACTTATCAGCGACAGGGGGTGCGAGATATATAGCGACTGATGATCCCAAATTAGCGACCGAATTCAGTCACTGATACTCGAGTCTAATGGTGACCGATAGTCCAGAATTAGCAACTGATTTTCGGTCGCCGATGATTATTTTTATAAAAAAAAAATTTACTTTTTTTCAATTCCCATAAATTTCTTTACCTGTCAAACAAATCTCAACACAGCACAACAAATATATAAACGATGTCATTTAGAGATCCAACCAAATATTACATTTAAACCAAATTAAATAACATACATTTCATATAAATATAAAATCAGCATCCAATCCAATATGGGTACATAAATATATACACTAAGATAAAAATTCGACCATTCATGGGTTACAAAATAAAGTGAAGAAAATAAACAAGCTAAGAACGATATGTAGCTCGCCAAGCTTCATCAATCTTACTAACTGCTATGTTCCTGTAACAAGAAAAGAAACATGTTCAAGATAGTACTATTGACTGATTAATTTTGTTGCATTAATCAATAATATTACCTCATCTTGCTCAGTCTCCTCCGGGTTCGGCTGACTTGCTGTTGTCGCCACCGCATCTGCTAATGAATCAGGACTCAACGCTTTCAAAAGATCTTGCAGCTGACGCAGAAGAGCAGGATCTCTGCATATGGCTCTAACATAGTCCGCAACGTTATGTGGCGTCAGATTGTATGATACTTGGGTAGACTGGCTATCCGAGCTGCAAGAGGCACTAATACTCGGTCGTCTTCGTTGCCCTTGGCCCTTAAAAAAGTTCTTCTTAACAACCGACGCCATTTCCCACAAGTCTTGATTAATCGGCGGGCGATGACTGTTAGGGGGATACCGCTCGTTCATTAATTGATTGTAAGTGTCCTGAAATTAAGTAATACATTGAATAGTTAAATGCAACGTCAAAATTAATGTATAAACATGTAACGTTAAAAAAAAACTAAATTACTAGTATCTGTATAACATTAGGAAGACCATCATGGGTGGTCACGTACACATCCAACCAATTGATAGTCTGACCTCTGGACCTACTAGATGACTACAAATATGACAAGTGTATAAATATATTAATCATGCAAATAAATACTAATTAAGTGATCGTAAACATGAATAATGCAAATTTGACGAACTCTATACCTCCCTATCAATGAAATGTTGCGTCTGTGATATACTACCGCCTTTGTATATACCCTTTGCCTTTTTCCCTTCAGTTATACCTGTGGATCTGTTCCTAGCGGCAATCCTACCTTTCCTCACTCATTCGTTTCTCTGCCACTGCTGGCACATCTTAACCCATATATCGCACGAGCACTACCATGGGCCGTACTCATGCATATACTCCACAACCTAGCCAGGATGGTCTATGCCAGCATTATACAGTGCCTTTTTCCGCTCCTTTTTTATGTTGTCTTTTGTGCGGACAACACACTTTTGCCAAAACAATGTTTGTATAACCCCTGTCCATGCCTCTTCCCACTTGTATCTTTTCTGAAATGAAAATACAATAATAACATTAAAATAGTTGTAATATAATTAACATGATAATACTAAACATTAGAATAGTTCAATATAATAGTTGTAAATTATGAGAAAAAAAATATCTAGAACTCCTGCCAACAGGCCTCCTTGTGGGCTAGCGATGTGCTGACCCACGTAATAGATGGGGTAGGCCAATTTTGTAGGCATAACTCTGAAATATATTTAACAACCCTAACATCTGTAAAATCTCTAAAATATAGAATAATTTACATTAGTATATACAATAATATTATTTTTAATTTAATACTACTATATGGTTAATAACTTACGTGTTGGTTGGATCAGGGCGAATCTGCAATAAAATACGGTCGTCTGGATTATCTGGGGCCTTCAGAATCTGATTTGGACCCCGGCTTAAACCGCGCCTTCTTCCTGCTACTGAATATGACATTTGTTCAAAAAAATGACATATTAATGTGACTTACATAATAATGATTACAGAAATAAAATGGGGACACATGTGTGCAACTATAATTGAAATGCAAATGATTATAATATGTGTGCAACGGTTTATGACAAGTCAATAATATTATCTAAACATGTGTGCAATGGTTTATGTCAAGTGTATATATAAAACATTAGGTGATAACTCTATAGAATACAAATTAAATTAAACATACATTTTAATGAAACTCGCTGTCAGATTTCAAATCATCTTCAACAATATGTGGAGATTCATAACCATCTTCTACTTCAGATTCAGTGTCTCTGTCACTTAATAGCTTTTCCTCTTCAGTATCACTGTCATCTAAGTGTTGTACTGAATCGAGATCCAATTCATCATCATCACCTTCACCCTCTAAATTGTTGAGATGATTGTTGTCATCGAGATTTATTATAAGAGGGTTACGTAACGTCTCCTCTTGGTAGACTTCTTCGTCTACTAATTGGACATGAATGCGCATAGGAGTATGAATGACATCTTGCCAATCTGTAGGCGTTCTATCCCTTTTCCGAATAGGAGTACGAGTGTAATATACTCATTGTGTTTGAGTTGGCAACACAAATGATGCATTCATATATGTCATTTTGTTGAGGTCAATATCAATAATTCCATGTCGATCGACACGTATCCCTTTTTCTGAATCAAACCAACGATATTTAAACAAATTAATCTGACCTACGTATGTACTATTGTACGACAACTCAATGACCTCTTCCAACTCCCCATAAAAGGCACGACCAACCTCATTATAGCAATCTCCTTGAACCAACACTCCAGTATTGGTTGTTCTTTTACCGATGGCGTATATCTTCGTATGAAATTCATAGCCATTTACTTTATAACCATCACGAGTGACTTGGTCCCTATCTGGGCCCATGGCTAAGACTTGTACATTTGAAGGAATTGTACCGTCATTAAGAGCCTACAATTGTTTAATACATTGTCAATAAGTGTTTCATAAATTAAATAAATTGACTTAATTAAGTTAAATAACTCACTTTGTCCTTTAGCCATTTTGCAAAGTTTTGATCCCAATTCAGTTCAATATCTTTATCAGTGATGCCGTGTTGATTTGTTCTTAACTTAGCATCGAATGATCTACAGATATATTATATATATGAAACAATAGATATAAGATTGCAGTGTACATCAATGAGATTAAGTTAAATATGAGTTTTACATGCATACCTCACCAATCCCTCAATCTCCTCGCAATTGAGAAGAATGTAAGTATGTGCAGCATGTAATTCTGCTTCAGAGAGGAATATGCATTTTTCTTTTCCATAAGCGCGACCCGGTAGACCAAATACAGAAAGTCTACCATTTAGTTCAACTTTCCCCCCATCATTATGTCTCGGAACTCAATTGGCCTTTGTCAAAACTTCGTCGAGAAAATTGTCCGAGACAAACGTAGATATCTCATCAAAACTGTATACCTCACATATCGACCCCTCTACATAAGATTTATTTTTAACCTTCCTCTTCAGGTCTCCCATCACCCTCTCGAAAGGATATATCCATCTGTATTGAACTGGACCACCAACACGAGCTTCATAGGGTAGATGAATTTGCAAATGCTCCATGGAGTCAAAAAACCCTGGTTAAAATATTATTTCAAGCTTACATGTTATCTCAATGATGTTCTTCTCAAGTATTTTCATGTCCTTTTTATTTAACGTTTTTGAACATATGCTTTTGAAGAAACGACTAAGCTCAGTCAAAACATCCTATATTGGTTTATCAAGCAAGTCTCGAAATGCTATTGGTATGAGTCTCTCCATGAACACGTGACAATCATGACTCTTTATCCCTTGTATTTTGTCACCTGTAACACACCTTGCAATGTTTGACGCATATCTATCTGGTAGTTTCAGAGACTTGATCCATGCACACACATCTTCAACCTGCTTCTTAGACAATGTTTATTTTGCATGCGATTTGACAATCTTTCCATTAGGTGATTCATAAATCTCTAATCCAGGACGCTTACAAATATCTTTCATATCCAACTTTGTTTTTATCATTATCTTTCATCTTGCCCTTAACACCCATCACGGTGTTAAATACATTGCCGAACACATTCATTTCAATATGCATTACATCTAGATTATAACGAATCAAGTTTGTAGACCAATAAGATAGTTCCCAAAATATGCTTATCTGAACCCAATTATAAGACTCACCAAACTCATTGATTGTTGCTGAGGCAGTACTTTTACTAAATGGGATTACTAGCAATCTCATCACACGGTCACGCATCTTCGTCCCAGACAATCGTCCGACCGACATATCTTTCTCTACTTTTTCTTTTATAAAATTTTCTCTATTTCTTCAAAAAGGGTGATCTATCGGCAAAAAACGACGATGACAGTTAAACCAGCAGGGCTTCCGGCCATATGGTAGATTAAAAGACTTTGTATGCTCCATAGAATATGGACAAGATATCTTCCCATGTGTAATCCATCTAGATAACATACCATAAGTAGGAAAATCACTAATAGTCCACATAATTGTTGCCCGAAAGTTGAAATTTATTTTCGTCGAAACATCCCAAGTCTGTACTGCATCCTCCCACAATACCTTCAACTTGTCTATAAGAGGTCTCAAGTAAACATCTAGATTCTTTCTAGGACTCTTGGGACCAGGAATCATAAGTGAAAGAAACAAGTATGGTTGTTTCATACACATCCAAGGAGGCAAGTTGTATGGAGTCACTATCATAGGCCAGCATGGGTACGGAACAACTGAGTGGCCGAAAGGATTAAAACCATCGGTTGAAAATCCAAGCCTCACATTTCTTGGTTCTAATGCAAACCTCGGATGTGCTAAGTTAAAATCTTTCCAAGCCTTCTCATCTGCAGGATGGTTAAGTTCCACACCTTTAACTGGAGATCTCACATGCCAAGTCATGTGTTCAGCTGTTCTTGAAGACATGTACAATCTTTGTAGTCAATGTGTAATTGGAAAATACCTTAATTCTTAAAAGGTATATTTGTCTTTTTTGTAGTTACACCCTCTTTATTAGGCTTAAATCGATCATGACTGTACAACGTGCACTTTGTCTTCTATTCATTTTCCTTATAAAGCAACATGCAATCGTTCAGACATGCATCGATCTTCTGGTATCCAAGACCCAACTTCTTTACCATTTTCTTACAAAAGTAATAGTTATCGGGAAATTTTTCACCGTCAGGTAACATACTCTTAATGGCCTTTAAGAAAGACTCAAAACATTCATGACTCATGTTGTGATCAGCCTTGATGTTAAGTAACGTTGCCATTGCAGACAATGTAGTTTGCTTTGAGCAACTAGGCCACAACGGTTCTCTACCCTCCTCTAATAACTTAAAGAACGCTTTGGCATCAGAATTCATAAGTTGATCTATGTCTTGTTCCCAATCAAAATTCGGCCTAGCAATATCATGAACCATGTCATTCATACAATGGGTACTACTGTCTGCTGGATTATGTATCCGTGCATTGACATTCTCTTTTTCTGTCCATGTGCCCACCAACATTCTTTGTAATTTTTCATGAACCCATTAACAAGTAAATGATAGACGACTATATCTATGTCCACATAATTTACAGTCTTACACTTCAAACAAGGGCATCTTATCTTGTTCTGAGCGTTGACACATTCTTTCTGACTATAGGCGTAATCCAAAAACACTTGACAACCAGTTCAAAATTCAGCTGTAGCACCTATTTGCCCACTTGACTTTCGTCGCCTCATCCAACTACGGCCTGAATAGAAATCCATAATAGTATGGTACCTCTTTTGACAAGATTTATTATATTCATTAAATTTACTTATTACAAATGTATAGGTATAATGCATGTTTTCTATCTAAATACGTCTCCACCCTTATTACATCGGTCAGGCTTCTATCCCATTCTTGTATGTGACGTCTCACTAATGTCAACGACTTAAACAAATGCATCTGTTTGTTCTAAAGAAATTTCGGCAGCATCTACCATCGGTCTCCAAGTACACGAAATAGACTATGATTTATACAGTCTAAGTATGCACCCGGAGAACAATAGAAGATAAAGAAACTAATTTTTTTAGAACAAACAGATAAATTCGCTAAAGTCATTGACACCGGCCTAAGTGGGAGCGGAACATACAAGAACAGTCTTAAAACGGGGACTATTCAATATTCACTCATAATGAGTGAATCTTGAATGTGTTTCTAAGCTGGGCATATTATTTTTTATATTAAATAATTTTATTTATCATATATTATATTGTTTTTATTTATTTTATAATATTATTTTGAATGATATTATATTATATTACTTTATTTTGTATTATTTAGAATGATATTATATTATATAATGTGTATATATATATATATTATATTATATTATATTATATTATATTATATTATACTATATTATATTATATTGTATTATTTTGAATGATATTATATTATATTATATTATCTTTATTATATTATATTGTATTATTTTGAATGATATTATATTATATTATTTTTATATATATTATATTATATTATATTATTTTTATTTATTTTATAATATTATTTTATATTAAGTTGAATGATATTATATTACATTATTTTTTATTATTTTGAATTATATTATGTTGTATTATTTTGAATGATATTATATTATATTATTTTTATATATATTATATTATATTATATTATATTAATTAATTTATTTATTTTATAATATTATTTTATATTAATTTGAATGATATTATATTACATTATTTTGTATTATTTTGAATTATATTATATTATTTTGTATTATTTTGAATGATATTATATTATATTATTTTTATTATATTATATTTTATTATTTTATATTATTTTCTTTATATTATTTTTTTGTATTATTTTATATTATATTTATTTATTTCATAATTTTTTCTTCTATGTTGATAACTAAGTGAGGAGCATTAATCAGAGCCAAATAGGAATTACTGAAGTTGCTATTTCACCTACATTATGAAGTAAGAACTGTGTGGATTCTTTGAACCTCAAAATTTTCTAATGTGCACAATAGCAATGTAAACAAACAAGCAAAGAGAAATGGTAAGGAATTACTGAATGGAAGGCATGAATTATTTAAACATGCATTTTTATATTAAAATAATGATAATAACGTTAAATATCTTATCACAAAATAAATTTTTATTAATCATTATTTATGCAATTTCTTTAGTTGAAATTGATTTGAAATACATTGTACCTATATGAGAATATAAAAACTTCACTATATAGTGATAAATAAATTATGTAAGTAGCTTATACATCATTGATAAACACATTATATGAATTTTTTTTGTACAAATATTTAAAGAACTATAAATTTGTAAAATAAGTTGGTGTTTACCTTATGTACAACGTTCGACAGGGGGCACTGGAGGGGGCAATGGTGTCCGGCAAGGGCTGGGGGGGGGGGGGGGGGGGGGGGCTCTTCTCTCTCTTCTTTCTTCTTCTTCTTCTTCCTTCTGTTTTCCTCCCATGAGGCGCCTAAATTAGGTCTGAAAGCAATAGCGACCGCTTAACAGCGACCAATAGCGGTTGCTACTAATTTTTAATGCGTTGGCACTTTTGGCGACGGCATGTGCGGTCGCTGATACATTTGCGACCAAATCAGCGACGGAAAATCGGTTGCTACTCTTAGTGCCAAAATTCCTAGGTTTTTTTCATGGTAAAATTGGTAATTACGATGAAAATAGCGACCGTAAGCGGTCGTTATTACTGTTAGGGACTAGATGCACTCTCGGTCGTTGAAATCAGTCGCTACAACTTAGTATTAGCGACGGATTTTGAGGTCGCAGAAAGTCTTGGTCGCTGCTGTCCGTTTTTCTTGTAGTGCGAGCAACCTGAAACATTTAGAGTCTTGCTTGATATTTTAAGAATGAGTGGTGATATATGCATGCTCTAGATTACTAGTTGTACACCAAAAGTAATAAAGTGACTAGTGTACCCTCCTTTAATGAAAAATACATTCACCCATTTATCAAAAACCTATGATTTTATGCTATAAGATATCATAAGGCGGGATTGTCCAGTTAGGTATATTGATTATGTTAGAATATTTTATTTCCTACTGTGGCATTTACTATTTATGTATTTATTGGGCTTACATATTGTATTAATTTAATTACTTTATTTATGGGTTTGGTAATTATGTGACCCATAAGTAATATTATTAATAGTATTTGGCATAATGGGCCCTAGGGTTTCATAATCTTGATGGACGATTTTGACCCTTAGCTATTCTATAAATAAAACAGTTAGGGTTTGGTCCCAATTGTCGTCTCAAAAATTTTTTATACACACCCATATATCCATCCTAAGATTGAGAGAGACAATTGAAGACTTTCACCCTTATGCGCAACGGAAACGTGATACATACGTGATGTCTTCTCTCAATTCATGTAAGTTCTTATTTATATATGTTTATTCTATGAAATAGCATGATCCTTTTAATAATTATTTAACATTTGGTATCAAGAGCATGGTTATGCTATCACATAGAATAAATTAATTGTAATGACAAAAAGTTTCGTTGTTATTGTATTCTGTTTATATGAATTTTGATACATGTGATGCAATCTGAATTAATTACGCCCAATAATACTGCAACGTATCATGTATTATGCCTCATATTGATCACATATTTTTGAAGTTATCGGGAGATGTAAATAATAGGCCAAGTCATTTGGTTGTTTGTTATGGTAAGGATAAAGTTTATTCAGTATGTTTCATGAATCATGATAAGAAAGTTTCGGCTCGTATGTTTCATGAATAAGGATAATTACTTTGTTTATAAACAGAATACTATACTAAGAAATTTTAATTTCGCATATGTTATCATGTATTCAGTATTTTATTATGTATTCAATTTTGAATTCATGTGAATTGTTTATAATTAATTCATGTTCATAATTGAATATCTTAATTTAAGATTATGGAATATGATGTGATGATATATTATTAGGGCTTTTAAGTTGTTACACGTAAATTATAAATAATGTTAATTTTTAAACTTGATTAATATGATGTTTAAAGATATTTGAGTTTGATCATAATAATTTACGTGTATGCGTGACTCCTATTGACAGGCAAGTAAGACTCCATTAGGTGTTCCTTGAGCGAGTCACGTTCAGTGAACTTATTCTCTAATAAGCACCTACATACTTACTTTAGTGTCTCTACACAAATGATTATGAGATTAATCATTTTCTTCATAAGAGCAAGCATAGTATGTACTAATCTATCCAGATTCACTAATCCCCATTTTATTGATCCAACGATTAGGAACAATTTTAGTTTTGAGCTATCTAGAATTTAAATCTCATTAGCATGATCCTCATCATGGTTCTAAAAGCATTGCTCGAAAACTATGGGTTTATCCATTTGATTAATTCCAGTAATTAATCATGAATAAAGAAATGACTTGATTCTTTTATTAATAAATGAACAAGATTACAAAGTATATGCTTATCACATCACATGTGATTGGCTTGAGGGCATACTACTTTCAATAACCTCTTTTTTTTCATTTTTATATTTTGGCCTTAAACTGACTTCTGAATTTTAAAAAGTGTTAAGATTAACTACTTGAATCAAAACAAAAAATTCTACACATAGAAATATCACATAACACATTTGAAGCTCAATTATATCTTTACTAATCACATAACACATAGTTTAGGTTAAAAGTTTAACCTCTAATCGTATAAGAATTGTAGATTTGATTCGTATTAGGTCTTTAAGATAGCTCAATGTAGACTCGAGCAATCGTTCTTAATTTTTTGTTTACCTTTATATAGATCTTTTCATATCATATTTGAAATGTTTGGGATATTACATTGATCATATGCATTTTAATTCCCAATTGTACAACTCTAGTAAATGTAAATTAGAAACTCCTTTAATTTCTAATTTCCATTCCATCTTGGCTAATGATTTCTGTGTTGTCATTTATCGAATCACACAGGACATTCTCTCCCTTTACTTGAAAATGGTAGATCATTTGTTGATCATTTACCTACCTCCGTGTACACTTTATAATTATTCCCGAACATGCCCTTTGATATACCAATGAGCCTTAAGGAATATGACAACGTATAACTCAAAATATACAAGGTACTATGATGATGTAAAGTTCAAATATCGCATGTACTACTATCACTTTAGGAACTCCTATTGACAGACAAGTAAAACTCCATTAGGTGTTCTTTTAAACAAGTCACGTTTAGTGAACTTATTCTCCGATAAGCACCTATATACCTGTTTTAGTGCCTCAACACAAATAATTATGAGATCAATTATCATTTTCAAAATAGCAATCATAGTATCCACTTGATTATGAATATTTTATTTTCGAGCTATCTAGAATTTAGATTTCATTAGTATGATCAACATCATGATTCTAAAAGCATTCCTAAAAAACTATGGGTATATCTAATAATTAATTCTACTAATTAAATATGGATAATAAATGCCTTTAATTAAATTAAATTCTTTTATTAATAAATTGAATAAGATTACAAAGTAAATGCTATCACATTAAATTTGATTGGCTTGAGGGCATACTACTTTTAGGAAGATGTTGGGACGTCAACACTGGATCCGCCATTGTGAGAAGGCGAATTTGGGGGCGTGACACTTATGTTATTTCATTTTGGCCTTGTCGTTCCAAACTTCCTAATTTGTACTCTTTTATATTTGTTGATCATCTATCAAACTTTATATTGATGTTTTTAGAGCGGTACATGTTGTTACCTTCTTTTGGATACATTATGGATTTTGTTCAAGATGTACGTTTAGAACCCTTTTGTTGGTATTATGTTGCATGTGTTGTGACACTATATCTTTAGTAGAATAAGCGATAGTATATACCTGAGTTATAACTACATGCAGGGGTACTACAGATATAACCTCTTCGCACCGAGACATGACTGATGAGTAGATGTTATACCTAATTATTGAGTACATTTAGCCTTGATAATTTGCGCATCTTTAAGTGTTTTAAGTATGTTTACTATGATTTTTTGGAATTGGAATAAGGGATATGTGGATCAAAGCTTAGAGTTGCTATGTTTGAATTTTTGGCTTGTTATTGAGGAAGCAACAGCTATTTGAAGCCCAATATCAACCTTGATCCAATCTGTAATTCTCAAATCTTAAAAAATAAAAGTTGTAGAGCTACTTTTTAGCTTTTCATAACATCTTAAATCATCTCAATTAGAGTTCTGATGAGAGAGTTATGCTCAGATTATAAAGTGATACTGAAGTGGCCAAAATCAGAAAACTGTTCTAGCGCATAGGCGCTAGAAACCAACACCTATGCGCTAGGAGTTAGAATGTTGTAAACCAGTGCCTAGGTGCTAGAAACCGACGCCTAAGCTCTACAAACCAGCACCTAGGTGCTCGGGTCAGAGAAGCCACACGAGAATTGAGTTTTATCTCGTTTTTGCAAGCTTTTTGTGTTTCAATTGGATTTGCTTCTCCACATATGCTTGGGATTGGATTTATAACCTATAAATACATGTTAAAACACAAATTTTAGGGAAAGATTAACATAAAATTAACATAGTTAGATTAGATTAGAATAAAAAAAATCAAGGTTTCTATTGGATATAAAGGAGGATTCACACAAGAATTCAAGATTAAAGAAAGAATTGGAAATTGTGCTTCAAGAATAAGATCTTTTCTCTCTAACTCTTTTATTTTAATTATTGTAATTCTTGGAATAATGATATCTAATATTATGATTATGTTTTCTTCTTTAGTTATGGGTTAATTTTATAGTAAGATTGTAATGGAACTCAATGTGTAGTTTATGTTAATTTGCTTTCTTTTTAATTGTTAATTAATTATATATGGATCGTTTATCATATTTTGCATATTCAAGTATCAATTAACTGCAATAATTAATGCGATGATCTATATTAAGTTGACAAATAGATTATAAATATAGATCTAAATAATTGTGTGCGTTCAAGTATGTATTAATTAATTGAGATAATCTGTATGAAATTGAAAGATGAAGTATAGGTTTAGATCTGAGTATGATTATAATGACCACAAATTTTATATGACATTGTAATTAGAATTAAGTACTAATTAACAATGAATTTAAATTTTTGTGTTAATTAATTGCTCACTTATGTGATTAAATGATTATATTAATGTATTTGTATATTCATTTAATTATTAAAGAGAAGATAATGAATTAATAAAGTAATTAATTAAATAAGAGATTAAATAATGAAATTAAAGTAAACTAGTTAACCTAGTAGTTCAATTGACTTTAATAAAGCAAGTCTAATTAGATTATGTGTTTAATTAATGAATTTATTAATTAAATGACCGAGAGAATTAATTTAGTAGTCCATGGATTTATTGTGATGGTTAGCTCATGTAATGAATTCATGTTATAATTAAACTAACCCAATGCTTAATTTAATTTTAAGTATCATATGTTAATTAATGTTAGTCCAATTAAATGAATTAATTGAGCCTAATAAAAATAAATAATTTGACCCAATGTGGAGCCAATTGTATAAGTCAAATGTTGGTCAACAATTATGCAAGTTGGTGGTTATATATATATATATATATATATATATATATATTCCCAATTAAGCAATAAAAGAAAAGCAAAAATCAAGAAAAAATAAATGGGCATATGGGGGTGCAATGCTCCAAGCATGTCTTAAGAAGACCACCCTATAAATCTCTTCCCCAAAGCATGCTAGTAGGCCTATTTGAGGTGCACTTGATGTGTATACTTACACATTTTGTAAGTAAGTTATCTTACTAGTTAATTGTTCTATTATTCTCACTCTCTCCATTTTATTTCATTTCATTTCATTTGTTTTAAGTAAGAGCAAAAGTTAGAGAAAAGAGAGATAGAGTTGTCTAGAGAAAGAAAGACTGTTCTTGAGTTCTTAAGAGTTTTTGAGAGAAAAACTTAATGAGCTTGAATACTACAACATTTCGGGTAGAACAAGGAGGGTAAAGGTGCATGCCATCTAGTCTCATATCATACTTTGGAAGGAAAAAAAGAAGAAGAGCATATATATATATATTCCCAATTAAGCAATAAAAGAAAAGCAAAAATCAAGAAAAAATAAATGGGCATATAGGGGTGCAATGCTCCAAGCATGTCTTAAGAAGACCACCCTATAAATCTCTTCCCCAAAGCATGCTAGTAGGCCTATTTGAGGTGCACTTGATGTGTATACTTACACATTTTGTAAGTAAGTTATCTTACTAGTTAATTGTTCTATTATTCTCACTCTCTCCATTTTATTTCATTTCATTTCATTTGTTTTAAGTAAGAGCAAAAGTTAGAGAAAAGAGAGATAGAGTTGTCTAGAGAAAGAAAGACTGTTCTTGAGTTCTTAAGAGTTTTTGAGAGAAAAACTTAATGAGCTTGAATACTACAACATTTCGGGTAGAACAAGGAGGGTAAAGGTGCATGCCATCTAGTCTCATATCATACTTTGGAAGGAAAAAAAGAAGAAGAGCATCTAGATCATCAAGGTTTAAAAGTGTTTTATCTTTATATTTTTTTTTTACTTTTCTATGGTTAAAATTTCTTTTAAATGTCTTTGTCATAGTTGGTTGTGGGAGATTTGTGTGTTGAGAAAATCATGTAGGGTTTCGAAGGTATTAGGATGGAGTTATATGTGTACTATGTGTATATGTTCATGCATGTGTTTGAAAAGTATTTTTAATGGTCAAACCCCATTTTTCAAAACACTCTAATCTTATATTCATGCTAGAGTTGTAGATATAAGGTTACATGGTTGTAACATGAATTTTTATATGCATTAGTGTCAGAAAAGTTGATCAAATGAATCAAATCAATTTTACCGAAAAACGCTAAACGGAACAGTCCGGTTCCCAAAGTTCCTGTTCACATTTCGTAGCTCATGTTTGAGATCCATAAATTTTGGATGGTAGGACTATGAGATACGAAACATTTCCAAGTAGAACAACTGAAAAATATTAAACGAGTTGTCCGAAGTGATTTTTCTTGTAAAACATTTCCTATAGGAAGTTTTCTGAAAAACCTATTATCCATATTTTAACAGGGGATGTTTTGGCCACTTATCTTATGTAAAAAATTCTGGCCATTTTATTCCTGATAATTTATGGTATAAAGCAGCCACTATCCAAAAATGAGCTTATTCCGACGCCGGATGAGTGAGATATGGCTCGGTAAATATTTTACAATTTTAAAAGGAAACTATTATAACTTGAGTTTTATAGCTCAGGAAATTATGATATTTTTGTGGTAGTAGTACATGTTGAGATGCAGTAATTGTGCAAATTTCATTTCATTCTTATGTAGGGATATTATTTGATAAATGTTACTATTTTGGACAGAAATGACCTATTTAAAAATAGAAAATGAACTTGGAAAATTACAAGAAAATTATTTTTTGTGTAAAATTCATTATACTAAATATATCTAGAAGATATAAAAATAATAAGTCAGTTAGGTATTTTTAATAAATACAATTGGATTAAGAAGGATTAAAGAAATTAATGTAAATTAAGTCATAAAATTATGAAATATAATTTTATGAACTAATATGTGTGAAAATAAGTTAATAAGATTAATCAAGGGTAATTTAGTCATTTTTATATATGTATTATAATAATAACATGATTTGGTTATTAAATGAATTGAAATATATGAATTTAAAATAAGTAAATTAAATTGTTTAATAGTGTTTGGCTAATAGTTGAGTAAATGTTTGTTATTTAATAATATAATAATAAATTGATTCAAAATCAATTTAAATAATTTTGAAGTAATGTAACACTTAATCATTATGAATGACATTAAAATGATTTAATCATTTGTGAAAAATTAAATATTATTAAATATAATGAAATTAATAAAATATTATTAAATAATTAATAATATTAGAAAATAAATAAAATATTATTAAATGATTAATAATATTAGAAAAGAAATAAAATATTATTAAATGATTAATAATATTAGAAATTTAATAAAGTATTATTAAATGATTAATAATATTAAACAAGAGTTTAAAGGATATTAAATGGTTAATATTTTTACTAAGTAATTAAAATATTATCAAATGATGATAATATATCTAAGTGTTAATGTTTGATTATGTGATTAAATGCTAGTAATTAAGACGATTTAAAGTTATTAATATAAGTCAATGTGTGTTACTAATTGGGAAGTCAACCTTATCAATGTTAGGTCGTTTTCAAAGAAAGTAGATAAGTTTACTTTAAGTAGTAATTCGTGGACAAGACAAGTTTTCTTTACCCAGTCTTGTATTTATTTTACAAGCATGTTGTGTGGGTTAATTATTGAAAATTAATCCACATCAATATTACTATTCGCACTTGGGTGCACTTAAATAATTGTTTCATTATTTATCTGTGAAACACTAGAGTTCTGTTATTCATGAACTGTTTAAAAAGTAATTTATGTTAATTGTTTCAGCTAGACCTTGCATGATTAAATTCAATAAATTGAATATTGTTAAAACTTATCTAAACCAATAGTTGGTGCAGACTCTTATATTAAGACTGAGAAAAAACAACCCTATCAGAGGATTAATATTGAGAAACCGAACATGCGCAAGATGTCTAAATGTTATACATATGCATAAGGGTTGAAGAGGTTGATCCCCTCGAATACCAAAATACTGAAAGGGTAAGATGAAATTCTGATTTTCCTTCGCTAGTTCTTGGTCCTTAGTGACCCTTCAGTAGTAAAGATTTAGTTATTCTTTTTAAATTGGAACTTGATTCTCTTTCCTTCATATGTCTTATATCTTGACGGAAACCATAAAAGTTATCTCTTTAAATCGTGATATACCTTTCATATGATTTTGTTTATTTAAACTTGCTGAGCAAAGTAGTTGCTCACTGTAATATCCTGAATATTAATAGACCTTATAAATATGATATTAAATGACTAAAGTTAGTTGTAAAGTCAATTTTGAAGAAGAAATTCTTGTAAGTTAGGTTGAATGTAATATCCCAATCATTTCAAATATGATATGACAAGATCAAATTATGGTTGTCAATTCAAAACCTAAGAACGATTGCTTGAGCATACCTTAAGCTATCTTAAAGAATATATACGACTCAAAAATGCGATCGTATACAACTAAGAGGTTAAAAATATTTAACCAAATTTGTGTTATGTGAATAGTAAAGCTTAAATTGAGCTTTTAAATATTATATGTGAATTATCTATGTATAGGATTTTGTGTTTTAGTTCAAGTAGTTAACCTTAACACTTATTAAAAATCAAAAGTTAATTTAGGACAAAAACCTAAATTAGAAAAAGAGTTAAACCCTAAACCCTAACCTTAGGGTCTAAACACTAGAAAATAACCTAGGGCCTCGAGCGAAATGTGTAGGTCAAATTGACATTCCGTTTCAAGATTCATCCTCCTCACGCTTTGAAAAAACGTAACAGTTAATGAAAAAAATTCTCAAAAAACGTGTAAAATTACATTTCACGAGAAAATATTTTTCGTTCGTTTGACTGTTCCTTTCATTTATAGGACTTCTTATATTTCACAACATGGTGTTAATATGAGGTTTAGATGTCAGGGAACCAATAAAAAGTTTTGAAGAAAAAGACGAAAAATGCACGATTTATGAGAAAACGTCGGTCGTCTTTTTGACTGTTCTTTTTGACGTCTTGACATATCGTATTTCACAAAATAGCGTTTATATAATTATAAATGTTATTTAGCCAATAAAAGTTTATCTTGAAAAACGCATAAAATACTATTTATTTGAAAACTTTCTTCCGAATTTTGAAAATTCACATTCCTGAGTAGCATTTTTATTGACAGTAGATGCATTTTGACCAATAAATTTTTTACCCAAAATAATTTTTAGAGATTACAATTCACGTATACGGGACGAATACGTAGTGAATACGGAAGGAATACAAAGAATAATAAAAGTATACTGTAATGTATAATACGAGAATTATACGAGACAAATACAAGAATAATACGAGATATAATACCAGTAGAATACGAATATTATACGATGTATTATACGGAATAAATACGTATAAATACTTATGTATTATACTATTTAACTAGTTAGTTGAAAACAAACTAGATTATAACTGAAAATTCAGGTGAAAAGTTTTCGACCAATCACATTCAAGTATGATTAATTATTGACCAATCAGAGTCAAGCTAGACAAAACTAAGTTGGAGTAACCAAACTGGAGAAAACTAGCACGATTACAGAAACTAGAAATCAAAATGAACCAATCAGAACCAAGGAAACCAAACTGGCAATCCAGGTGAACATTTTTCGACAAATCACACGAAAGGATGATGCAAGCATGATGTAAGCATGACATCATCCTCAAAGAAGCACAAAGATGATGTCTTCATGATGACATGATGATGTCGTTTGGTGAAGAAAAAGTAAGAAAAGTTTAGGGTGCAAAGTGTAATAAGTCGGGATAAAAATGCGATTAATGAAACTTGATTTTTCTATAAATAGGAAGCTAACCTCATCATTTTTCTCATCATTTTCCAAAGCAAAAGCAAGAGAAAAATCACTTTCTATATCTATTACTCCTAGTTATAATTCAAGTTTAGGAAATTGCAAAGAAATAGTTAAAGCTTACAAATTCAAAAGGTACAATCTATAGTAGTTATAATGTTCGATTTTTCTTTCGTCTTTAATTTTCAAAAGCTCAAAAACGCGAGTCGTAGCCATGTACGATTGTCATTCTCCGTGTTCTTCACATGTTCTTAAGCCTTTCTTCTTTTTATAGTAGTTATAATATCGAATTTTATTTCATAATTTAAAACTCAAGAACGTACGTCGTAGCCATGTACGATTGTCGTTCTCCGTGTTCTTCGTGTGTTCTTGAGCAATAATTATAAATTGTTATAATCAAGTAAACAAGTCGTTATAATGACCAAATTTTGTCAATTATAAAATGTTATAACCACATATTTAAGCAGTTATAATGCTCAAATTATTTCAAGAAAGAAATCTAAAAGCTTAAGAACATAAGTCGTAGCCATGTATGATTTTTTGTTTTTTGTGTTCTTCGTGTGTTCTTGAGTAAAAGTCATAATTTCCTACATAAGTAAGTTTATGATTTTGTAATTTAGTGTTATAAAGTTCTGAAACATGATGGCCTAGCAAATTCATGCTTGTGATGCCATGTTTTAGCAAGCTAAACCAAGAACGATGAAACTTAATTCTTCGTGTTTTTTACGTTCTTTGTGTTATTGAGTAAAAGTCATAAATCGTATATAAGTAGGTTATGATTTTTGTTATTTTTACGTTATAAAGTGTTATTGAGTGTTAGAACATGTTATCTTAGCAAAATAATGCTTGAGGTATCATGTTTTACCAATCAGATAAAAGATAAGTCTAGTATGCTAACAAGCTGTTTTTGCAAATTTCTGAAACTTTAAAGTCCGAATCTGCTTCAGCAACCTAAAGGAAAGTTGTATATCATGCAATTCTAAGAAATTTAGACTTAATAATCACCTCAAAATATTTTCGTATGACAAAGTTATGGCTATCGCAGTAAAAAAGGTTGAAGTTGAAAATTTTAAGGGACCATTCGGGTTCAAGTATTTAAAAATGAAATTTTTAGTTAGCCACTTAACCAAATGATTATACTAATGAAAATAGTCTAGTTAAGCTATCCTAAGACTTATTCAAAAGTAAAATTGGGTAAACTAACGTTCGGGGACGCATAACCCTTTTTGTAGGCATTTAACGATTTTCCGAGAAACCCTGAAACGGTTTCAAGGCAAGTCTTCTAACTCTTGCTATGTGCTACTTCTGTAGTATTGTTAAAATGATAAATGAGATGTGTAATGTCATGTTGTTATGTGATAAATGTTATGTGAAGTCTTTAACTGATGTGCAAGCCTTCTAACTGTTATATGTTATGTTTACGAGTTATGAACATGATTTATATACTTTATATGTCAATCTAATATAAATTATTAGAATGTGAGTTATATGTTATATTAAATGGAGAATTATATTCAGTCAAGACATGTTAAAGTTTATATAAAAGCATAAACTGCATATGTGTTATCTGTTAAACTTGATGAGCCGTCGTGCTCATTCTTGCGAATAAAACCTTATTTACAGATTAAAGATGAATATTAAGAGGATCGTGACTGTAAAGATGAGGCGTAGATTAGGTTTTCATGTTTATTACTTGTATTTGTATAAATCATAATAACTGTTGTAATACGAACAAACAAACATGTAACTGAATATTAAATGAATGATATAAATTATTATCATCAGAATGTTGTTATGTCTTTATTTTGATATAACTTAAAATTGTTAAAAATTAACATAGTATTGATAATGATCTATTTCTCTGGATGAGGATTGATAAATGACTTGTGAGTATTGTACATCCGAGACTTGACTAATCAATGTTGACTGGTCAAATCCATTGTTAGGTTCCTCGGACCCAGGTATAACTTGTTATTACTATTCTGAATGTCAGATAAGTAGGATTATTGATATGAAGAGATATCACTATAAACCAATGTGTTTCGAGTGATGGTTTTAACTAGTTGGGTAATATTCTGTACGGAAAGAGAATTTTGCACCAGACAAATATACAATCATTTTTCACGGATAAATATGCAAACATTTATCATGGGTGAAAATACAAACATTCACCGCGAGATTCTCTGTTCCCAAGAGCCGTCCTAATTATTTAATGCCTTGAATCTTGGAATATGTAAAGTTATAGAATATTTAAATCTTAAGGTTAAAATTGGATCGTTATATATGGTGTTATCCATTTGTACGGATGAACTACAAGTTAATACTTGTATAAATAATGAGACCGAGATCAAGATAAGATCCAAGGACTAAGTGATAAGAAAATTTTAATATATAGTCTAAAAGAAGACTAATTCAACCAATATGATTATAGGATCATTGGTTAAGTTGATAAATGTATGGAGTTTAACGCACAAGGTCCGTCGTAGCGAGTACAGGAATTTTGGGGGCGTTACATTCACCCTTGCTATATCACATTACTTTTCAGTCAAGCCAGAAAGCTCAAAGAAGAACAAGGGTAAGAATAAAGTTCAAGAATAGTGTAGCTATGCATGCTGTTTACTTTGTGTTTTGTAATTTTGTTATGTAAAACCCTTTTGAACAATTAATGTGTATGTTGGTATTATGTAAAGGTTAATAGACCTTGGGACTAGAAGTACCTTTTTAATGAACAATATATGTTTATTTATTCTGCTTTAGATTATAGAATGTGTTTGATGACGCTGTTTCGTAAGCACCAAACCTGAGGTTATGGAATCCGGATTTGAGGCGTCACAATGATAACATGCGATCTTGTTTATTCTTCTTATAATTGAATACTTGATTTGTGTATAGGATAGTAATATATCTATATGTCGTATGTAACCTTTATAAGAATCTGAACTTAATGACTTCTGCTTAATTTAATTCACATAGTCATATAGTCATTTATTTAAGTAGGAGATACTTACTTGATCATCGACAGTGGCTCGTAAATACAAAAGAATTTCTAGTTAACAATTTTATATAATTATTTAATTAAAAAGGGAGTGAAGAAATTTAAATAAAATATTTGGAGAAATTATGATCTTTAAAATCTGATTTAATCATTGTCTTTAGATTAATCCAGTTGTTAATTTTAATTAATTGTTATTTTATAGTTTAATTCAAGTGTTTAAATAAAATTAATTTGATTAAGGGTTAGTACTTAATAATAATTATTATGTAATTATCTGTGGGAATGATACTCTTCTTGCCAAGTATATTACTAATTGATCGCGTATACTTGCGTGTATTTTCTAAGTAGTAAATTAGGCAAACAATGACACCTTCTGTAATGGTATGATCAATCCATGATGTATCATTTTGTATGCTCTAGGTATGAGCTTTAGCCATTTGATATGTTTGTTTAGGATGCTAGTTTTCTGTTCTGTTTTACGGATTAGTGATGTTGTGCCAAACACACATTTCGATTTTGCATGCATTTAGATTAATGGCCCAATGTATAATTTATCTGTGTGGCATTATTTTGATTTGTCTATGTGGCGGTATTTTGACTTGTTTGTGTGACAAGATATATTTGTTTTGTTCTAAGTTCAGTATGAAATAACCACTTAAATAACCACTTAGCCACTTTGATTCACCCTACTATTTGTTTCGTTAGTTCTTTTGATTCAATTATATCTTGTTTAGACTCTGGAGATTATATTATTGTCGGTATTTATGCTTGAGACCTTAATCAGGATTTTGTTTAGTTGATTCCGTATTTTAGTTGTGCTCTTTTGTTTATCTTTATTCATAGTAGGCATTTGGCTCATGCTTTATTTTTCTTCTGACATGTTTACAGAAGTGATTCAGGGTTATGTGAAAAGAGCTTACATTTGACCACCTAAGTTGATTCGATTTTAAATTTTAATTATTGTATAAAATTTGGAGAATCTTATTTAATTTATTTGAGAAATTTTAGAGTATTAAATATTTGAAGCATTAATGCTCTGTTTAAAGTATTTGTTGTGTTTTGAAAGTGATCTTCCTTTCTTATTCAGAAAGGAGGTGTTACAATTGTTATACTAGATCAGGTTTCACGTTTCACTCGCTTTCACTCCGTGAGATCTTTTTTGACCCAATATAAATACTCATGTGCTTGTGTTACCGACTAACAATTTCATATTTGCATTTTCAATAAGAAACTTGTAACATAAAATACCACAAATAATATATTACATTATAAAAGATGAAAAAACAACTATAATATTGAGCAAGACTTATTTTATAACGCGGAATATATAATATATTAGTCGTTATAAAGTCAAACTCACTACAGAAAAAAAAAAAAAAAAAAGGCCAAAAAAGAAGAAGAAAAGACTCGGTTATAGTCGATTAAGCTACTTACGTAAGGGGTTTGATCGATACTTAAAGCATAACATTTAACATTTCATTCCAAATATCAGGTACTCCAGGCAAGCACCAATGGCTACAGTCTGAGGTATAGTCTCTGAGGTGCTGCTTCTCTTCTTGTCCCATAGTTCTAGCATACACCGAAGGATGCCCATCTCTCCGAAGAGACGACATTGCTGTAATGTCCTGCAAATATACTGGAAACCTCATCCTTCTCAACACCCCTTGTAGCACTACCAGTTGTTCTGGTATGTGGGGATGACTAGCATACCCTAGTGGTTCCTTCTGATTGTAGCATTTCCTTCCATTTTCTCTAGAGAGAGAGAGAGAGAGAGAGGTTGTTAGTTAAAGATGGCATAATATAGTAATGCAATTACAAGATGATAAATATTATAAATTATTTAAAAATATATATTAATTATAAGATTTATTGTTACGTAATTGTTAATGAATCATATCAATTTTAAATTTGAAATTATCTTAATTTGACTTTTAAAAATCAATAATGATCTTATCATTTGGAATGAAAGATGTATAACTTATTTACTAACTAAATTTAAGCAGGTCATTCAGTAAGCTAAAGTATCATGTTTAGCACAAGTTTTTTAAAAATAGTTCATTACGAGAATAAGTTGTCGTTTTTGGCAAATAAACTACAAATGTTTACTTAAACTATCGAATTAGATATAAGCTGAAAACAAAATCATCCCTTCCAAAAGCACGTCTTCCAGCTTTTTATTTTGTGCATAGAAGGTGTTGTACTCTACTTTTAACTTATTTTGAATAAATTATGTCAAACACTACTTTTTGAGCTTATTTTTGAAAATATAACTAAGTTATTAAAAGCTCCAAATAAGTTTTGACAAACAAGGCCTTACTGTCGTTTAATAACGCAAAAACTATTTTTCACAGGGTAAGAAGCCTGATATTTGAGATTATGAGCTCGACCTCAAAATAGTGTAGAAGTTCATTTAACGAGTAAGAAACCTAGGATTCAAGAGCTCATGAGCTCGACCTCTTGATTGTGGTGTAGTTCATTTAATTGCTACCAAGATATATTGAGGTTTGAGAGTTGATGAACTCGATCTCATGACGAGGTTTGAGAGTTTATTGAACTCGATCTCATGATAGCATGTTTAAGTACCTGTTATGTCTAGGCGACATGCTGCGAAAAATGACTTTGGTCTTTCTGGGATCCAGATTTAAATCCACCCATTTAGCCCATGTTAAGAGTCCCTTTTGATAGGCAACCATGGGATTCAAGTTTCTGTACACATTGTTTGCCTCCATGAGGTAATCCCACCTGAAATTTAGTAACAAGTTTCATGAATTAATAATAACAATGAATATTAATAAACAAACAAGTGAAAAAAATGGAATGAATATTAATAAACATTTAATTTTTTTAAGTTTTTAGCATTTTAAAAGTAACATTCCAATATTTTAATTTTTAATACCTTAAATTTTAATGTCTCAAAATTTATATAAATAAAACCTTACAGCAACCAGGATGTAATAATTGATCATAGCACGGATATTTTGGGTAATTCAACTTTTAAATGTGGTTGGAAGCATTTAAAAAAATAAGCTAACGACTAGTATGTGATGAAAGTGAAAAAAAAGTACCAAATATTAGAATTAATATAAATGATATATAATTTTAAAAGACTAAATTGTCCTTTTATTTTGAATCACATGACTTATTTGGGCAATAAATACTAAATTCGGTGGCTAGATAAGAAAAGAAAAAAAAAAGGAGTGAAATTTCTCTTACGAACTCGTTTTGTCCGAGTGAGTCCACCAGTGAGCAGAATCAAACACAAGAACATCAACTCCTCTCCAGTACTTGGCATTTTCTTCTATTAGATCTAGATGTAATATTCTCCTGTTTGCAGGTCCTTTCTTCAGTTCCACCAGCAAAGGTGCCCAAGAAAACTCAATTGATGTCTCAAAATCCTGCGAGCAAGTTTGTTTAATCTTATTATTTGAGCACAAAATAGTAAAGTTGGAATTATAAGGAGAAAATAGCAAATTCAACAAAATTGACGCGGACCCAAAAACAGTGCTCCAAAATATATAATTATTATTGATTTTTTAAAATTAATTTAAGATTTTTTTTAAATTTAAATTAACATAAATACATATAAAATTAGTTAACGGATAAATATTATAAGTTATTTAAAAAAAAACTGTTAGGGAGGAGATTGGATCACCTGTCCCAACTCGTGGAACATCTGCCATCCCAAGCATTCAGATTTTGCCACGTGCCTCCTTTTATTAACTGCAACGAGCTTGGCTAATGGCTCATTGGCTCTATTTGGCTTACGACTCCTTTGAGCAATCAATTTTTTTTTACTACCTACTCCATCTCAATTAATAGTAATTTATTAAAATTTAAATTATAATATTTTTAAATTCACTCGAATATGTATATATTAAGTTTTAGATAGTATAGTTATAAATATTTTTCTAAAAAATACTATTAATTATGAGATAACGTGAATCATTTAAATTTTTGAAACAATAAATATAAGTATCGTATTTAAAATTATAACAAGTAAAATCAAATATTGAATTCACATCAATTAAATTATAAGTGCTTCATAAAAACTTTTACATATATATATATATATATATATATATATATATATATATATATATATATATATATATATATATATATATATATATATATATATTGTTTAAAAGTTTTATTTGATACATTTTTTAATTTATAATTGTCGGGATTCCTTTAGGACTAGAAAACATTAATTTTAATTAATAGTACTCCTTAAAATTTATAACACTCGTATTGACACAAATTAATTCAAAAGTAAATTTTAAAATATTTTAATTTGACTTTTTAAAAATTAATATTGATATTATATTCTAGATCAGATGCAATATATTATCGTATATTCATAAAGTCTTTATCACATTAATTATGATAATACATTTTTTATTTTTATTTTTGGCAATTTGAGCAAAATTTTAATAATCTTAGCTTTGTCAAGATTAGATCACAATACTTCATGCACCTAAAGACTTATAAATAGTTGTTTTACCATTGAGCCATGAACGTTATATCTTTTAATATTCTAAACAATTAAAGTGAGATTGTTGTAATGCAACAAAATTAGGTTACAAATAGACTCTTTCTAGAACACAAAAAGATTTTTTATATAAGATAGATTTGTGAAAATATTAAAAAAAATTACACAAATATCTTTTTCTTTGTTATACAAAAAGAGTCTTGTTATAATTTTTATAATTAATTTAAAATATATTCTAAAATTTAAATATTAATGTTAGATTGAATTTAAAAATATTATAATTTAAATTGTAATAATTTAATATTAATTGAGATGGAATGAGGAGTCAAAGCACTGTGATTATAACGAATGTTTAAAAGAAACAATCTACAGCCTCCTTGATCAACGGAGCCGCATATTATATAGAGGCTAGAGCCATCAGCCAAGACTATTGCAGCTATTAAAGGAAAGACGTGGCAAAATCAGAATGCCCTGGGACTACAGCAGATGTTCCACCAAGTGAGACAGGTGATCCAATCTATTTCGCACCTAAAAATGATATTTTTATAAGTTTTTTACGCATATATAATAAGTGAGATCTACTTTCATGTAAAAAAATAATTTATAGAGTTATCATTTTTATTTATAGAAATATCAATTCTCTGTTATCAGTTATAAGATTCATTTGTCAACAGCCTTGCATTGTGTTGGTCGAGTTTTAAAAAGGACGGAAAAGAAAAAAAAATTACGTTTTATATTCAATTATGTTGTTATTAAGTTTCTAATAAATAGAAAAGAAAATAAATTGACTGAAAATTTAATCACTTTTTTTTCAAAAGTCTGGTCCAAAAATGGACAGATTTGGATGACAAACTAAATAACATAAGTAAATCTTTTATAATTTCTATTGTACCCTTTATAATATAAACATAACAAAACTAATGTAAGGGTAAAATATTATTTTAAATTTAAAACTTAAGTTTTATTTCCTTTTTCTTTTCAAACTCTATAATAACATGAAAGAAAATATATAATTAAGTTTCTATTATATTTTTTTTCTCATCAAATTTAAGTTTCTATTCTCTTTCTTTTCCATTAAAGCTCCGTAACATAATGTAAACGATAAGAAACTATGCGAAATAATCAAAATTAGCCGATTTTAAAATTATTTTTTAATCAATTGAATCAAAAGGTTGGTCTATGGGCTCAATTTTTAACAAAAAATTAGACTAAAATTAGGTGAGTGAAAATAAATGTGTACCAAAGCATGGAAGGCCATGGTAGGGCCATTGTAGGTGACTGTCTTCCTAGCAGCAGGAAGAACTGATTGAGTTAAGCAAACAAGAGATTCCCACTGGTTCCTCATTATTGAATCACCTACAAGCATTATTCTTTTCCTTCTCATTTTCCCGAGAAAACCAAGAGCATCATACCTGAAATATTAAAACACATTACAAGCAATAACAAACACTTCAATTAGTTTCAGCATTTTAAAATATAAATTTGATTTTGACTATTTGAAATGAATTTATAAGAATTTTAAATTCAAAATTAATATGAATTCTTTTAATTTTGATAAATAAACAAGATTTCTAATAAGTGAAACAAATACATGATCAAAAGGCACATACCACCAATTACAAAATAAACAAAAAGGCCCAAGTCAAAGTTAGGTTTTATTACATCTCATCAAGAACAAATTTAGAACATGTTTGCACATTTTATAGTCTATTTGTCAAAAGAAGACTCTTAATTTGGGATGTGGAGAAAAAATAGTAGGACTCTCAAGCAACCATTAAACTGGCAAAAACAAAAACATTACTCCCTCACTTTCGAAAAAACAATAAAAAAAATGCTTCACTTCAAAAAAGAAAGTCTCGTTATAACTTGTGTAAGTATTAAAGATTTATTTTTGTTCCTTTATTCCTAAGAATAAGAATTTTCTAGTTTAATTACATACATTGAACCGAAATTATGATGACAAACTTATAAGTGTTAATACGTCATTTTATATTGTCATCCCCCAAAAAAAAAATTACTAATAAATGAGATTCTTTTTGTGCGAGAATGAATCTTGATTTCATGCAGTTTAAATTGAACAGTTTATTTGAACAATCATACAGAAATTAATTACACTGGTGATACCAGAATTTGTATAATAGTTATGTAACAAAGATCACTTAAAACATAACTTTATGTTTTACAAATGCACCTCATTTTAGAATTAATCAAGACTATACATGAAAAATGTAATTTTTTCCCAAGTTCTCCCCGGCCTTTCCCAAGTGCCCTTTAGGCCTAAGTTGAAATGTATTCTTAAAATTAAATTATAATAAAATAGGTTCTTAAAAAAATGCAATTCGATCATTTTTATAAACTGGCCAACTAAACTTAAACCGCTTGCAATCACGATCCAGATAGTAGTAAGTTCCACAAAAATACATCATATCAAATACCTTGGAATAGAACAACCGTGCGGCTTCCACCTCCATTTTTCATAGTCAGAATCTGGCCTTCCGTTTTTCTGACAAGTGACCGCAGTACTAAGATAAGGGCAGCTTGAATCATATAGAGGGTAAGATTGATCATAAACCCATTTTCCATAATTAAGCTCGCATTTTCTTAGTGAATCATGCCTGCTTTGCACGATGTTTACTTCATCATCGTTGTCGTCCAGCCACGACAATTCCTCTAGGTCAAACTGCGAGGATTCGCCATAGAAGACGCTTGAAAAGATAGTGATGAAGAAGAAGAAGAAGAAAAAGAAGGAAGAGTTGGGTCGTATAGGTGTAGCCATTGAGTTGGGCTCGTACAGAAAGGGAAGCTTGAGACTGGGAGGTTCTTAAAGGAGTAATTCTTGTAATTATTAGTTTAATTTTTGCGAAAATCGAGTGTGACTAGGAATTAAGATCTGCTATCCCTTTTTCTATTTTATTTATTATCTCATCTCATCTCATGTATTTGTTTCAAGTAATATTTATCTAACTAAAAAGTTAACTATAAAATAATTAATTAATTACAATACACCTGACAATATTACATAATATAGAATAAGAATGGGGCAGGTATTGAGACAAAAAAAATTAACTCGTATAGCTAAACATAGACAGCTCGAAAGTGAAAACCACACTCCAATGACAATAATCTTAATAATTTTTCAATCTCTTAATATCAAATATATATCACACTTTATATGTGAGAATGCAAATTTTACAATAAATAAAAAATAAGTCATAAAGAGAATAAAATTCGATAATAAGGAAAATGGGCATAACAACAATTAAACCTAAACCGCAATTGTTTCATGGTCTCAATTATAACCTTTAGGGGGTAAAATATTAATAACCAAATATATATCAATATTTAATCGTGTAATTCATCTATGTTAGAAGACTAAAATGCTCTATTTTTTTTTTCTGTGTGATATTTTCGTCTTTAAATTTGATTAATTAACAAATTTCTCTCTCAAAATAGAATTATTAGTGCAAAATTCGTATTTTTTAAAATACAATGTAAATTCAATCTAAAAGATATAATTTTATATTATTTTTTAGTAATTGTAATTTTGCATTATAAATTATACTACAAAGTAACACTTTATCATATTATACAAATGAGTACCATATTTTTACAAACTAGTAAATTCATAATACAATTTTACATTTTAATCATTAAGAAACAGTTAACAGGTGAGAAACTGTGTTTGATTTCGGCATGACTTGCGGTAGGATGGACCATGAATAGTTTTTTTTTTTTTTAACTAATTATCATTGTCTCTGGTAATTAAGATGTCTGTGCCTTTCTTTTCCTTTAGTTGTGTTTGCCATGATGATTGAAGAGAGTGAATTTGAAACTTTTTGTACCGTAACATGCGGACAATGCACATGCTTATCGATAATTATAAAGAAAAGTGTTTGAAATATTGACTATACGTACCAAATATTGTTGATGCAAAACAAGCATGGTAAATATGGGGACCCAGACCCATGATGACTGTATCTCTTTTTGGTAAAACCGAATATTACAAGTAATACCGATCATGAAAAAAAAAAAAATTAAAAAGTAAAATATTGATCTTGCCAAGAGTTGAACCCATGTCCTTATTTTACCATGAATATGGTCTAACCAACTGAACTATAAAAGATTAGTTAGCTGGTCCCATTTCTAAAATACACTTAGTTTATTCATCGGCTACATACAATGATTAATTAATCTTATTTCATTTCTTTGTAAAGCCATAAGTATAGTGTCCCAAACTCCCAATTAGGGGTGCACAAAAAAGCCGAAAAACCGACCGGCCGAACCGAACCGTTACTATTTCAAACCGAAAAATATTAAACCGAAAAAATCGAACACTATAAAATTGAAAAACCGAAATTAGTTCGGCCGGTTTGGTTTGTCTTCTCAACAAACCGAAACCGACCGAATAATTTAAAATTATAATATAATTTATATATTTTTTTAATAAATATTTACACATTTCATTTAAAACTAGAGCTGCTTGTAATGATAAGCAGCAACATTCAGTAACACTTTCCCATTTCATTACGAATTTGGATGCAATCATACTTTAGGTGTATTTTTTTGTGGATTGGTACTTGTTTTTGCACATTTCAAAATCGTTTTCCAAGCACATGTGAGCCTCAGCCAACTAATGATAACTGTATGGTCTGCAAAAAAGTGAATCGTATCCTGATGCAAAATGTGTTCACAGATCCGTTCTTCTCATCAGAATCCTTCGATAAGGGCTTCCAATCTTAATAATTGTGTGCCAGAAGCACAACTAAAAAAAAAAAACCAAGAATGAAATATTGTATAAAATTAGTAGTTATTGAGTTAGTGATTTATTAATTATTATGAAAAAATGGCAATATAATGAATACCAAATTATCAATTATGGAACCGAATAACCGAATAAACCGACCGAATAAACCGAAACCGAATAAACCGAAAACCGATTACGAAAATTTGGGTGGTTTTGGTTTTTAATTTTTTATAACCGATTTAAATGGTTTGGTTATTTTTTTCCCCAAGAAACCGACCAAACCGAACCGTGTGCACCCCTACTCCCAATTCTAAAAAGCTTCCACCCACTTTCTCTCTCTTTCCAATTTTTATCAAAAACGATTATTTAATTAGTAAATTGTTTGCATCTAAAAAGTTTAAGCTAAAGTCACTTTCTTATCTCTTTACTTCTCTCTTTATTCATGCTCTCCAATCTGCATAACCCAGTCGCACCATCGGAACTCTGCCACCATCCACTTCACTTCACTAGTTAAAGCATTTGATTTTTCATTTTAAACAAATCAAACACGATTCAACACCAAAAAAAATCACAAATCTTCACATCATCAACACATACATACACACATGTTCGGAAAATGAAGTTGGCGCAAGAGCTTGGGATAGATCCCCATCAAGTGGCCGTTTAATTTATATATATATATATATATATAAATGAAACTTGAAACTTATTCATTGTGAACCATTTCAAGATAAACATCAGAATCAAAGATTTTGAACTAGGATTTTTATACAACAAATCAGTAACATCATGTATAAGATGCATAGAAAATGATTAATCGGAGTAGTTTTTATAAAAACTTCTTAGATTTTGCCAGATCTAAATATGAAATTTTAGGTTTTCAAGAAAAAATAGAGAGAGGAAAGAGAGAACTGTAGGAAGAGAGAGAAAAGAGGAAAAGAGAATGATGCAAACCTTTGTCAAGTTTGATTTTATTAACGCGCTTTAAAAAATAGCCGACGAACTGGCCCAGCCCAACCCGGGCCAAGGGCCTATCATTTTCCACCCACAAAATTTTGGGTCATTTTAGCCTAGCCCAGATTCAGCCTAACCCAGCCTTAGCCTAGCCCGTTTGGGTCAACCCGATCCATTTGTTAGGTCTAGACCCAACTGATCCATTCCTAAATAAACTTGTTTAATTAAGAGCAACCAATCTTCCACCATTCAATTTAATTAAAGGGAAGGATTTAAATTTAAAATCTTATGAAACTATTTGAAATAAATTCTTGCAAAATGTTTGAAGTATCAACGATTAATTATTGTGGATTGCTTATATTCTATTTGTGAGTTTTTCAAATTATGATTTCTAAAGATTTTTAACTCCAGAAATGATACGAAATGAAATGATAGAACATTAACTTTCCTTAGTTTTGTTTGTGAGTTTAGTAAGAAAGATATAGCAATTTTCTTGTCTTATGTTTGTGAGTTGCTAAGAAAAACTAAAGAATTTTATTTTGCTTTCCTTATCTTTCTTAACTTAAAAAAATCACAAACATGCAATTTATGAGGAAAATTACAACTTTTCTTAACTTACCTTTTATTTTCTTAGTTTTAAAAACTCACAAACAAGGTGTTAGGGTCAAAGCACTTATTTTCTCTCTTAAAATAATTTTTTCTCTTTTTTCAATCAAACTTTAAAATTCAATAACTTTTTTATTACAAATTCAAAATTATCAATCATAAACTTTTCAATGATATATAAGTTGACAATTTTGAATTAGTTACAAAAAAGATATTGAATTTTAAAATTTGATTAAAAAGAAGAATAAATTAAATTAGAAGAGAAAATGAGTATTATGACCCTTCAAGCTTTTTAATATAAAAAGTTATCCGCAAAAAATTAATCATAGATACTGGAAACATTCCGCAGGACTTTCTTGCAAATAGTTTCAAAAAAAAATAAGTTTCAATCTTTTCCTCTTAGATTGAACGGTGGAAGACGAATTGGCCCTAAATAGTGCCACAACCAACTTGGGCGCTATGGATCATCCCATTATATATATACCCATTTAGGCTATTTTATTTATACTCTCAATATTTGTAATGTAAGGTGTTGCTAGTAATGAAAATGTTACATGTTGTTTGACTTTAAACTATAAATAATTGTAGAAAAGAATGTAAAAAAATTAAAGAAACTTAATTGGGGAAAGGAGAATTTGAGGGACGTGACTGAAAGCAGTATGCCCTCAAGCCAATCACATTTGATATAATATGTATATACTTTGTAATTTTATTCGTTTATTAATAAAAGTATCAATGTATTTCTTTATTCATAATTAATTAGCTGAATTAATTAAATGAATAAACGCATACTTTTCGAGCAATACTTTAGAACCATAATGAGTATCATGCTAATGAGATCTAAATTCAAGATAGCTCAAAACTAAAATTGTTCCTAATAATTGGATTACTAAAAAGATGATTAGTAGATCCGGATAGATTGATACATAATATGTTTGCTCTTATGAAGAGAACGATTGATCCCATAATCATTTGTGTAAAAGCACTAAAATAAGTATGTAGGTGCTTATTAGAGAATAAGTTCATTAAATGTGATTCGCTCAAGGAGCACCTAATGGAGTTTTACTTATCTATCAATAGGAGTTCCTTATGTGATAGTCGTACTAGTGATCCTTGGACTTGAGATCATCATAGTATCTTGTGTGTACTAAGTTATACTTTGACATATTCCTCAAGGCATGTTAGTATATCAAATGATATATTTAGGTATAATAAGGTACACATGGAGATAGGTGAATGGTCAACAAATGATCTACCACTTCCAGTAAAGGGAGAGAATATCCTATGAGATTCAATAAGTGACAATTCAAAAATTCCTGGTCAGGGCTGAATGGAATTAGAAAGGAGTTTCTAATTTACATCAACTAGAGTTGTGCATTTGTGAATTAAAATGCATATAATCAAATAAATAAGACTTGACAGAAATTTCATGTCTTATATTTGATTGGGACATTATGTGGTAAAATGATTGAATTGTACAGTAACTATTCACTGAAAGGTTCTTTTATGATCAAATGTTGAAATCTATATTATCTGGAATGTCAATTAATCGCTAAGGGGGCTTACCCTTATTGTGGAATAAATATTTATTCTGAACTAAATAGTTAATTCATAATAAATGAATGAGAATTGTTCTAATTTATTTATTATACAACTGATTTAATATGAAAAACCTAAAAGGTCACACCGCAAAAGAGTAATATTTATTTTTAAAGTGAATGGCATAGTCGTAATAATAAATTAAGTATATTTAATTTATAATATGGTGATAGAATAAATTAAATAGCTTAATATTTATAATTTAGTATTTTAGAAATACTAATTATAAATTAATAAGAGGAGTTTTATTGTGACGACCCTAAATTCAGGTTTCATAACCTTGAGTTTGGTTATCACGATCCAAAACATAATAGCAACTAATTACATAGTCTTCATTTAAATTTCGCGAAATAATACATAAATGTTCCTTATAAAAAGGACTACAATCACAAGATCTTCTAACCTTAATATAAACAGTACATATCTTAAGGGATTACAAAAGATTTACGAGCTGTAATTACATATTAAATAAATAAGCTATCTAACATGCAATAATCTAAGCTTTGGTTTTTCCTTTGTCATTGCCCTTCTTAGAGCATTCAGACTTAGCTAAAAAATGGTTCATGATATAGCAAGAGGTGAGCAACTAGCTTGCTCAGCAAGCTTAAGTACAATAATAAAAGATATATCATGATCGAATGAGAATTACTTCTGAGTTTTCAATAATATATAACAATTGTAAATGAACATGGATCAAATTTCAATGAAAGAAATAATTGAGTCTTTACTGCTGAGTGGTCACTAATGACCAAAAAGTAGCGAGGGCAAAACAGAGTTTTCTCTGACCTTTTTAGTAATTTGGTATTCAAGAGGATCAGCCTCTTCAATCCAATGTATATGTATAACACTTAAACATCTTGCGCAAAGGTCGGTTTTCTGAAATATAATCCCCTTATTTAGAGTTATTCATTCTCAGACTTACTATAAGAATCCGCACCAACTAATGGTTTGGATAAACTTTTAAAAGTATTCAAATTATTGAATTTATACATGCAGTGTCTAGCCGAACCATTAGCTTAGACATTCTTAAATAGTTCATGAATCAAAGAACTATAATGCTTCAAATACACTATGTACGAATTCATAAACACTATGGATATGGATCAATTTTCAATAATTAAACAACTTAAGCTCTTGCAAAATAAATACACGTTCAGGTATAGGAAACTCGCTCAATATAAAGTTAAGTAAGGTTAAGGAACTTGCTCAATATAAATTTGAGCAAGGTTAGGGAACTTGCCTCGATTGTTGATTACCGCTAACCAATATAATTTACTATCTTTTGAAAAGACCTAACAATTTAGAAAGTTGATCTTTCAATTAGTATCATATATAGGTTCATATAATAACATTTATACATCTTAATTTTCTAACACTTAGTCACATAATTAAATAATTAAGGGTATATTAAACACTTAGGAAATATCATCATTATTTGATACTATTTAAATAACATAAAACATATATTAATCATTTAATATAATTTAAGCTTCTATCTAATATTATTAACAATGTAATAATATTTTATTAACCTCATAATATTATTAATCATTTAATAATATTTTAACCGTTTCTTAATATTATTAATTATTTAATAATATTTTATTCACTTTATAATATTATTAATCATTTAATAATATTTTATTTGTTTAATAAAATTATTATTCACTTAATAATATTTTATTTACTTTATAATATTATTAATAATTTAATAATATTTTGTTCAATTTATAATATTATTAATCATTTAATAATATTTTATTCATTTCTTAATATTATTAATCATTTAATAATATTTTATTCATTTTCTAACATTCATTTCTTTTGTCTATCTTGTGCTGCTGTGAGTCTTGTTCTTATTACTTTAACAATTTCAGCAGTCTGCTGCACTATTTCTGGTCCCAATAACTTTCGTTCACCTACCTCATCCCAACAGAGAGGTGTTCTGCATTTCCTTCCATACAATGCTTCATAAGGTGGCATTCCAATACTTGCATCATAGATATTGTTGTAAGCGAATTCCACTAATGGTAACTGATCGTCCCAATTGCCCTTGAAGTCTATAACACAAGCTCTTAACATATCTTCTAACGTCTGGATCGTTCTTTCACTTTGACCATCTGTTTGAGGATGATATGTCGTGCTCAACTTCAATTGTGTGCCCATACGTTCTTGAAAACTCTTCCAAAAATTGGATGTGAACCGCGGATCTCGATCTGATACAATCGATACTGGAACTCCATGTCTTGACACGATCTCTTTCACATATAACTTTGCAAGTTGATCTAAATTGAATTTGACTTTGATCGGCAAGAAATGTGCGGACTTTGTCAGTCAATCCACTATAACCCATATCGCATCATAGCCTTTCTACGTAGTTGGGAGTCCTACGACAAAATCCATTGTGACATGTTCCCATTTCCATTCTGGGATTTCTAGCGGTTGTAACAGCCCTCTAGGTCTCTGATGTTCCGCTTTGACTCTTTGACAAGTCAGACATTTACTTACATATTCTGCTATGTCCATCTTCATATTGGGCAACCAAAAGTGTTGTCGAAGATCTTGGTACATCTTCGTGCTTCCTGGATGAACTGAATAACGCGAACTGTGTGCCTCTTGCAAGATTTCTTCTTTTAATTCCGATACTAATGGCACCCATACTCTTCCTTCCAATCTTAGCATTCTGCTGTTATCTATCTTGAACCTTGTCTCTTGTCCATCCGATACATTTCCTGATTTGACCACAGTCTTGATCTTGTATCTAAGCTTCTTTCACTCTATCCAGTAATGTTGGATGAGCTTCAACCATAAATAACTTCTCTTCCGATTCTACCGGATACTTCACTGTTAGTTCCAACTTTTCCATTTCTCTAATTAACTCTTCCTGAACAGTTAGCATTTCCAATCTTTCTCGACCCTTCCTACTTAAAGCATCGACCACTACATTTGCCTTTCTTGGATGGTAGAGAATTTCACAATCGTAATCCTTGATTAACTCTATCCATCTCCTTTGCCTCATATTCAAATCCTTCTGAGTGAAAATATACTTCAGACTTTTGTGGTCTGTGTATATCTCACACTTCTCTCCATACAAGTAATGCCTCCATATTTTCAGAGCAAATACTACTGCCGCTAATTCCAAATCATGGGTTGGATACCTTTTCTCAAAATCTTTCAACTGTGTAGAAGCATATGCTATAACTTTGCCATGTTGCATTAGCACGCAACCCAATCCTTTATATGACGCGTCACTGTATACAACAAATCCTCCTGTATCATCAGGTAATGATAACACAGGTGCTTCGCTCAACCTTTTCTTAAGCTCTCTGAAACTCTCTTAGCATTTATCAGTCCATACAAACTTCACCGCTTTCCTTGTTAAGTTAGTCAAAGGTCCTGACAACTTCGAGAAGTCCTTGATAAATCTTCTGTAGTATCCAGTTAGTCCAAGAAAACTACGAACCTCCGTTGGTGTCTTCGGTTGTTCCCAATTCATTACTGCCTCCACTTTTGCTGGGTCTACAGATATCCCTTCTTGATCAATCACGTGCCCTAAAAATTGCACTCTTTGCAGCCAAAATTCCCATTTCGAGAACTTGGCATATAACTTAGCTTCCCTTAATTTCTCCAACACAATCCTTAGATGTTCCGCATGTTCTTCTTTAGTCTTTGAATAAATCAATATATCGTCAATAAACACCACCACAAATTTTTCTAAATACGGTTTGAACACTCGATTCATCAAATCCATAAACGCGGCTGGAGCATTCGTCAACCTGAATGACATTACTAGGAACTCATAGTGGCCATAACGGGTCCTAAAAGCAGTTTTAGGAACATCCTCAGATCTCACTTTTAACTGGTGATAACCACTCCTTAAATCAATCTTTGAAAAATATTTGGCTCCTCGTAACTGGTCAAACAGATCATCAATCCTTGGTAGCGGATACTTGTTCTTTATTGTCACCTTATTCAATTCTCTGTAATCAATACAGAGTCTTAACGAGCCATCCTTCTTTTTCACAAACAGTACTGGTGCTCCCCAAGGAGACACACTTGGCTGGATATACTTTTTATCCAACAATTCTTGCAACTGGATCATCAACTCCTTCAGTTCGACTGGAGCCATTCTGTAAGGTGCCTTTGAAATTGGTGTTGTTCCTGGTGCAAGTTCTATCTTAAATTCAATCTCCCTGTCCGGCGGAAGACCCGGTAACTCGTCTGGAAATACATCTGCATACTCCTTTACGACGGGTATCTTATCCAATTCTGATCCTACTATACGGGTATCAACTATATGAGCTAAATACCCCATGCACCCTTTTCTTAACAATTTCCTTACCTGTAACATCGTCAAACAACAAGATTGCCTAGGTGATTTGCTACCATAAAATACTACCTTAGACTTAGTAGGAGTCTTAAGGTTTACGCATTTATTCTGACAGTCCATCATTGCTCCATGGCTATACAACCAGTCCATTCCCAGTATCACATCAAATTCTCCTAACCGAATAGGAATTAAATCAACTAACAACTTATATCCTCTTATTGTCACACAACAATCCCGATGAATAACTCCCACCTGGATTACTTCTTTGTTTGCTACTTCAATATTCAATACGTTTTCTAACTTTACTGGTAGCAAATTCAATTTCTTAGCAAACTCATCAGAAATGAAAGAACATGTAGCACCCGAATCGAACAATACATATGCATTTACATCATTAACAGGGATGATACCTAACACCACGTCCTTTGATGCCACCGCGTCTTGAACTGTCATGTTAAATGTTCGAGCTGTCGGCCTCCCTGGTGGTGTTGGTCCAGTGATTGCCAGTCTCCTGCTGGTAGTTCCCTTAATTCCACTTCCTCCATCCGCTTTCTTTTTCGGGCAATCTTTGATTTGATGTCCTATTTCTCCACAGTAAAAGCATCCTCTGCTCATTCTCGGGTTTGGACAATTTGGTGCCATGTGTCCTTCCTTTCCACATCTAAAGCATACATTCTTTCCTTTTAGACATACACCTGTGTGCCCCTTTCCACAATTAGGACACGGTTCTACTTTCTTTTTCTGTTCACCTTGCTTCATCGCAGTTGTATTACTGTCTCCACCCCATTTCCGTTTATTAAAATTGCTTCCTCCACTGTTGTTCTCCTTCCTAGAACCATCAGCTTTCTTCTTGCCATACTGATCTTGCTTAAACTTTGCCAAGGCATCACTGCCTCCTTCCGCCAAAATAGTTTTTTCCATCACCCCAGCGAAAGTTCCAAGCTGAAACATTGAAACTTTATCGTAAAGCCACGGTTTCAATCCCCGTTCAAAACGTCTAGCTCTCCTCTGCTCTGTGTCTACCTGGTGTGGCGCAAACCTTGCTAGTTCATTAAACTTTCCCGCATATTCGGCCACCGTCATATTTCCTTGTTTTAATTCAAGAAATTGCACCTCCATCATGTCCTGAGTTACTGGAGGGAAATATGCCTCGAAGAAAATCTCTTTAAACTTCTCCCATGATGCAGCACCTGTTCCCAATGGGTCTAGCCGGGGGATGAAGTGAGAGTCCGAGGAATAGCTGTCGTAGTCTTCACGTGTTGTAAAATAGTGTGGCAATAATAGTGAAGACTTAGTTGTGTATTATTATACACTGTATTGTTGTACGTTGTGCTTTGTTGTAATAATTTTGTTGTAGTCTTTTGACGACTCAAGTTTGGGCTGTGTGGGCTCAGATTTGGGGGCGTCACATATATATATATATATATATATATATATATATATATATATATATATATATATTTGATTGTTATGATTAATAATTTAATGATGTATGTTAATGAAAAGAGGATTAATACTGAAAATTAATCCTAAATTAAATTAAAAGTTAACGAGGTAAATAATGAAGTTAAAAATTATTGATCATGGATTAATTAATAATTATGAGGAATATTTGAAAATTATTAAGAGGAAAATTAATTATATATAGAAATAAATAATATATTTTATATAAGGAAATATAATTAAAGATGGAGGAATTTTCATAAATATATAATTTATATAAGAAAATAAATTTATGAAGGAAAAGGTTAACAATTATATAAATTATACGAAATTATATTGTATAGTTTATATAAAATATATGAAATACTAAAAAGGAATAATTAATCAATATGGATAATTCTTATTTTAATAAAATAATGTATGTTTATGCAAAATAGAATTATTTCTATTTTTGTGGATTAAATAGGTAAAAAAAAAATTGTTATAATATATAATATATATAATAATTAATTTATGTATATATTATGTAGTAATAGAAAATACATGTATATTTACGTAATGTATATGTAATAAAGTTGAAACATAGGAAAATTAATTTTATTAAGTTATGCGAATTATTTTATTAATTTTGGAAGTATAAAGTACTTCATATAGTTACATGCATGTCCTTATGCGTGTACAAAATTTATCAAGTAATGTACATTAAAAATATGTGAATATTATTTATAAATTATTTTATGAATTTTGGTAAATTAAAATAAATATTTTATATACATTATATAAAATATTTATTACCCGAATTAATTACGTAATGTATTAAAAAATACGCATGCATGGAAATTTTTTCTCACCGACTTAACTAAGTCGGTGGAATCAAGTGAAGGAATTAAAAGTGCTTTAAAGTTGGGCAAGTTATCTATATATATATATATATATATATATATATATATATATATATATATATATATATATATATATATAGAATAATAATAATAATAATAATAATAACAATAATGATATAATTGCCAAAGCTTTAAAAACCAAACCAAACAAATACTCCTCTTCCTTTATCACCATCGTCCGCCATCACCGACCACCAACGCCACCACTAACAGGAGAGAGAAAGTAATTCTCAGCCATTCGAGTGCCCACAAAGCTTCAAAGGAAGGTATAAAACAAATTATTTGAATTATTAGTGTAATTTTTGGTGATAAATTAATTGTATGAAAAATTGGTAAATAATTATATAATTGTTCTATATAATTTTTAGATGTGTATCTATGAATTTTGTGATGTTTGGGATAATTTTGTGGTGTAAATAATGATCAAAAATGGAAAATTTTTCTTCCGGCTGGCTATTGTTAACGCCAGGAAGAAGAAAAAAATTAAGGCCGACCGCGCATTGTGCGGCGGCCATAATTTTTTTCCTGTCGCCAGCATTAAACGGCGTCGTTTTGGGACGCCAAACGGGCGCCGCGCCATGCACGACTGTTGATCTTCCAGGGCAGGGCCAAACGACGTCGTTTGGTGCCGCGGAAGGCTGGGCGCGCGCCATGCGCGATCGACCGGTTTTACGCGAAATTACCATTTTCCCCCCGTTCTGATTTTCAGATTATTTACAGAAATGCCATTGCAATTAAATTTAATTAAAATAAATGTTTAAAAATTTATAAAAATTATATAAAATCAGAAAAATGTATAAAAACGTTTTATAAATTAAATTTCCAATTTTGAGGAATAATTCTAATTAATTATTAAATGTTTAATAATGAGAATTAAAAGAACATAACTAGAATTAATAACCAAATTAGGTTATAATTAATTATAAATACCCATATAGAGCCGATGAGTAGAATATTAGGTTGAGAGTGATATTAATTATACAAATTAAGATCATGAGTTACTAAATTTTTATTATTTGATTATGATATTATTATAGGTTACTCAAGAAAGGATAGTTAGTCGTTAAATTAATAATCGGACATCGAGGCAAGTTCCTAAACCCTAACTTTGAACTATTAATTATATGTTAGATGTTAAAATCTTTATTGAGCTTTATTTCCCAAATTTTATCATTATTCCATCTCCTTGAATGTTGAATTCAATTGATGTTGTGAATTGTTCAATGAAAAATTAAAAATCTCTGTTGTTACTCACATTCATTCTTAAACATCATCCATAACGAATCATAATTGTTGATTAGTGAGTTAATGGTTATAAGTCTATGTCACTTGTCCGGCTAGACTTTTGATACAATTAAATTTCAAATTACTCTATATTGTTTAATGCTGAGCCAAACCAAATTATTTTGGTGCGGACTCCTAGAAACTGAGATGAACAACCCTATTCCAGGGGATATAGCTTGTTGGATGCTTTAAATTCCGATCCCCCGCAATATGCGATAATATGATGTGCACAGTCATAGGTACGAGAGGTTGATCACCTCGAGTACGGGTTTAAGGTTTTATGGTCTTTATGACATAAACGGGTTATCAATATTAAAATTGATTAACCTATGTTCAATGGTCTTGTGACCCTCAGTTAAATTCATTTATATCATGTTTCAAAAGATAATTCCTGCAATTATTTTCCTTCGTTTTAATTGAATTAATGTTACATTGTTGATATAAATTCTGATCCTCATAATGCATTGTTATTCAGTTCATTATACTTGCTGGGCACTTTAGTTGCTCACTTTTACTTGCTTAAAATGTCGCAGACAAAGATGTAAAACCCGAGAATCTAGATAAGAAAGACAAAGGCAAAGGAAAGGTGTCGGACTGAAGAAATTGATGTATTGTCCCCAGCCGGTAGTCTTAAACCTGTGTTGTGACGTTAGATAGGAAATGTTATCCTAGTAATGCTATATGTATGTAAAGGTTAATGACCCTGGGAGTGTGAGAGATGCATTTTGTATTATGTTGAAGTTTAGCATATGTAATGTATATTAATGGTAATTCTGGGTAGTGACTAATGTATGCGATATTATGAATAGTGAACACTAAATTGAGGTTCTAGGAGCCTGAATTTGGGGTTGTTACACCGGAATTGTTAAAATATTTTAATTTTTACGAATTATTTATCATCCGAGGAAAACCAACGTCGTTGCCGATGCGTTAAGTAGAAAGAATCGAGAAATTGTCAATGTTAACAATTCAAGATGAATTGATAAGGGAGATGGAGAAGTTAGAGATAGAAGTGAAATATCCGAAAGATTCAGAAGAGAAACTATTTATGATGGAAACACGTCCAACCTTATTGGACAGAGTAAGAGAATGGTCAGAAAAAAAAATGGGAAGAAAACAATAATGAGAAATTTCTACAGGAGAAGTTGATGAAATTGCAAGTTATTGTTGATAGTTTATTTAAAAGTTTAGTACACAGGTGAAATTTGATATAAAAATGAATGAAGTATGTACGGATAAATGAGTGTGAAGAATATTTTAAGGAATAGAAGAAAGGATTGAGTATAATATTGGTAATAAATTTTTATCCAGATAATAATAGATCGGCAGTGTATAAGTACACTACATAAAGATCAGAATATGTTTTGATGTAGCATGAAAAAGTAAATAGCTATGGAAACATTAATTCCATGGTAAGAAGTGTGGTGAGAAGTACGAAATGAAATTTAAAAGGGCGTCTACATCATTATCACATTTATTTCATTTCGTTTGCATTGCATGAGCATGACAGAGGGGCATCAATAGACACTCATTTTTTTCATAATACTTTAATCGTTATTTATTATTGGCATATTTGATGCAATTTGTTAATTTTGTATGTTTTACATAATTAAAATCAAAAGAAAAAGACCTAAATTCAAAAAGGTTTACAGTTAGGTGTTTAATTGAGCAAAATTACAAAAGCTAGTGGACCAAGGCATGGGACATACCAGCTGCCCATCATGGGGCTGGTTGGCTGCAATCATGGTAGCGATTGGGAGCCTAAGTCTATATCAAACACTTCTTTTTCCCTTAAG